>ML408907.1:54354-82080 GCA_005239525.1 Nicotiana knightiana
CGATCGGCATAACTCTTCTGCCTAGAATTCGCCGTGTGAAGTCGTTCCTGAATCAACTTCACTTTCTCCAACGCATCCTAAATCAAATCTGTGCCCAATAACTCAGCCTCACCAGGCTCGAACCAACCAACCGGAGATCTACACCTCCTACCATATAAAGCCCATACAGAGCCATTTGAATACTGGACTGGTAGTTGTTATTATATGCAAACTCCGCTAGTGGCAGAAACTGATCCCATAAACCACCAAAATCAATCACACAAGCCCGTAACATATCTTCCAAAATCTGAATAGCCCGTTTCGACTGCCCGTCGGTCTGAAGATGAAATGCAGTGCTCAACTCTACATCAGTACCCATACCTCTCTATACGACCCTCCAAATCTGAGATGTGAACTGAATACCTCTATCAGAAATAATAGAAACCGGAACTCCATGCAATCGGACAATCTCCTTAATGTAAATACCAGCTAATCGCTCTGAAGTATAATAAGTACCAACAGGAATGAAGTGCGCGGACTTGGTCAATCTATCCACAATGACCCAAATAGCATCAAAACCCTTTGAAGTCCGTGGAAGCCCAACTACAAAGTCCATAGTAATCCGCTCCCACTTCCACTCCGGAATATCTAACCTCTGAAGTAATCCACCTGGTCTCTGGTGCTCATACTTGAATTGCTGGAAGTTGAGACACCGTGCTACATACTCAACAATATCTCTCTTCATTCACCTCCACCAATATTGTTGTCTCAGATCCTGATACATCTTCACGGCACCCGGATGAATGGAATACCGCGAGCTGTGAGCCTCTGCTAGTATCAATTCTCGAAGCCCATCCACATTGGGCACGCAAATACGGCCCTACATCCTCATCACACCATCATTACCAATAGTCACATCCCTGGCATCATCTCCACGGACCTTATCCTGAAGTACTAATAAATGCGGATCATCATACTGTCGAGCTCTAATCTGGTCATAGAGAGAAGACCGGGAAGCCATGATAGCTAATACCCGCGGAGGGTCTGACAAATCCAATCTCACCAACTGACCCGCCAAATCCTGAAATCAAGTGCTAAAGGTAGCTCTGCTGCTGAAAGGTATTCTAGACTCCCCAAACTCTCGGCCCTGCGACTCAAGGCATCGGCCACTACATTGTCCTTTCCCGGGTGATACAAAATAGTAAGGTCATAATCCTTGAGAAGTTCAAACCATCTCCTTTGCCACAAATTCAAATCCTTCTGCCTCAGCAGATACTGCAAGCTAAGATGGTCAGTGAAAATCTCACAATGTACCCCATACAAGTAATGGCGCCAAATCTTTAAGGCATGAACAATGGCAGCTAACTCAAGATNGATATTATTTCTTGAAAAAAATGAAACACTGTTTTGGGTCGGGAACCCGGTATAATGATGGACCAAGTGGCATGTTGAGAGTGTCTGATTGAGTGAGGCTGCGGGCCAATATGGTGAGGATGTTATGATACGAGAGAGGTCGAGGGCCAATATTGTGAGTGATTCATGCCATGATGTAGCTGGCCGAGGGCCAATATTGTGAGTGATTTATGCCATGATGTAGTTGGCCGAGGGCCAATATTGTGAGTGATTTATGCCATGATGTGGCTTTTTATAGCTCTTGGGCTATAGGAGCCCTTCTGGAGTCTATACACCCCCAGTGAGCGTAGGTACCTATTGAGTGCGAGTGATGCCCGCGGGGCTGATACTGAGTGACTGTGAGGTCGCCTAATGGGCTGATACTGAGTGACTGTGAGGTTGCCTGATGGGCTGATACTGAGTGACTGTGAGGTTGNTCACCCAATCCAACTCTAGAATCATCACAATAGACTGTGTAAGAACCCGAACCAGTAGGCAAAACCAATACCGGAGCTGTGGTCAATGCTGACTTGAGCTTCTGAAAACTCTCCTCACACTCATCGGACCATCTGAATGGACCACCCTTCTGGGTCAATCTAGTCAATGGTGAAGCAATAGAAGATAATCCTTCCACAAAGCGACGGTAATATCCCGCCAAACCAAGGAAACTCCTAATCTCCGTAGCTTAGGACGGTCTAGGCCAACTCTGCACCGCCTCAATCTTCTTCGGATCAACCTGAATACCCTCACTAGACACCACGTGCCCCAAGAAAGCTACTAAACGAAGCCAAAACTCACACTTGGAGAATTTTGCATAAAGTTTCTCCTCCCTCAACCTCTGTAACACAACCCTCAAGTGCTGAGCATGCTCTTCCTGGCTACGAGAATAAACCAGGATGTCATCAATGAACACAATGACGAACGAATCAAGTTAGGGTTGAAACACAGTGTTCATCAATTGCATGAACGCGACTAGGGCATTGGTCAGCCCACATGGCATAACCAGAAACTCATAATGACCATATCTGGTCCTGAAAGCAGTCTTTGGAATGTTAGAATCCCGAATCATTAGCTGGTGATACCCCGACCTCAAGTCAATCTTGGAGAACACCTTAGCTCCCTGAAGCTGATCAAATAAGTCATCAATACGAGGCAAAGGATACCGGTTCTTCATCGTAACCTTATTTAGCTGTCTACAATCAATGCACATGCGCATCGAACCATCCTTCTTCTTCACAAACAACACTGTGGCACCCCAAGACGACACACTAGGCCGAATGAACCACTTATCTAAGAGTTCCTGAAGCTGCTCCTTCAATTCTTTTAACTTCGCTGGTGCCATGCGGTAAGGTGGAATAGAGATAGGCTGAGTGTCTGGCACCGAGTCAATACCAAAATCAATATCCCTGTCAGGTGGCATGCCTGGCAGGTCTGCCGGGAATACATCCGGAAACTTACGGACTACAAGAACAGAATCAACAGAAGGAGTCTCACTACTAACATCCCTCACAAAAGCAAGATAAGACTCACACCCTTTCTCAACCATACGCTGAGCCTTCAAATAAGAAATCACTCTGCTAGGCACGTGCTCTATAGACCTTCTCCACTCAACTCTCGGAATTCCGGGCATAGCCAGGGTCATGGTCTTAGCGTGACAATGAAGAATAGCATGACATGGAGATAACCAATCCATGCCCAGAATCATATCAAAATCAACCATACTGAGTAACATCAAGTCCACTCGGGTCTCCAAACCCCTAATAGATATAAGACATGACCTATACACACGGTCCACAATAATAGTATCGCCCACCGGAGTCGAAACATGAACAGACGTAACTAAAGACTCACGGGTCATATTCAGAAAGTGAGCAAAATAGGATGAGACATAAGAGTACGTGTAACTAGGGTCAAATAAAGCCAAAGCATCAGGCCTAGCCGGAAGTGCATAAATACGTGGCTAGCCTCCACCTACTCGACCTCCCCCTCTAGGGCGGCCTCTAGCTGCCTGACCACCACCCCTGGCTGCCTGGGTAGGTGATGAAGCGACTGGGGCTAAAGCCGAGGGCTGAGATGAACTACTAAGATGACGAGGACACTGCCTCCGCTCATGTTCGAACTCCCCACACTCATAACAACCACCTGGAGTTGGAGATGGAAACTGATGAGAACCCCTGCCACCATAGTAACCACCGGATGAACCGTGCATAGAAGAACCCTGATAAGATGATGCCCTAGAAGAACTCGGAGTTGGAAGAGCAATAAAAGATGAACGTCCCTGATAAGAACTGCGAGGACCCTGCCCCGAAGATGCACCACTATAAGCTGGGTGAGCTAGTTGTGGAGGCCTGAATGGACGACCTCTGCTGTGCTGAAACTGCCAACTAGAAAGGGCACCACTGAAGCTTGTAGACATGTAATTTTTGACCCTCTCCGAGATTTTATGCTTTTTAACATTTAAATATTTATTTTAGGCCTAATATCACTATTTTGACTCGTGTTGACTATTTTTACCCTATTTTATCACAAAAATAAAAATTACAAAAATAGTTTCACTTTTAACAATTAGTTTTATTTTAGTAGTGTATTTTAGTTAATTAAGAGTAAGTTTTATTTTTTATAAATACATTTCTTTCTTTTTTTTAATGTTTATTAGGCCCAAAATTAGGACCCAACTAGAAGGAGCCCAACCTAATTTCCTAAAATCCTTACACCCTAACCCTACTCTCTTCTTCTTAAATAGGACACCCATAACACACAAAAATATAAATCTACACCCCAACAGAACCCCTCTACAAAAAATTGGCGGCCCCCTCCCCTGGAGAAACTCACTGATCTCTCTCACCTGCCGCCCGCCGGCGAACATCCGCCCAGATTTCTTCTTCACCAACCAACCACCAGTCCACACCCCTCTTCTTCGACCTCCCTCCAGTCGGAAACTTCCAAGCACACCACCACAATGAAAAACCAGTCAATCTACCACCGGTTCGAGGTTCATTTGAGTCGACAAAATGACGATACAAAGCATCGGCTCTTGGACGGAGAACACCCAATTTCAGATCCTTACTCTTCGTCACTGTGTGAATTGAAAACCATACTCTAAATTTTGTTCGAGGAGTCGAGGTTCCAGTTTGTTCGAATTTTGGTCTGCGGATTCCTGTGGCTTATTCCAATTTTTCTCGAGTCCCGGCGTCGGCTTTTTCTTGTATTTTCAAACAGAAAATCATTAACACTGTTGAAGGTCCATCTCTATCCCATATTACTTTCTTTTTTAAGAGAATTTTGTTCAAACAAATGTCTATTCACTATTAATTGTTTGTTTGGATTGAAATGAATTAGTTTATCCCTGTTAAGTTAAATTTGAATTCGATTCCATATGCCTTGCCGAATTAAAATTGAATTAATGCCTTCAGTGATGTTTTTGTAAAATTCAATGAAGATAAAGGAAAAGGCAATGAATGAACAATTGGACTATACATTGGCAATTACAAAAGGGTCTGAGCTCGATAAAATAAAAGAGAAGTTGCACCTTAGTATTTAAGGGCTTTTATTTGTCACTTCATTTTTAGTTTGTTTAAAGACGTTGGGAGCATGCTTAGTCCGACCACACGGGGTTGGCAAATATTAGGCGCGATTAATAATAAATTATCGTGACTGTGGGTACGGCTCCCGTGGCATAGTCATGATACGTAACTCCAAAATTCAAGTGCACGCTGGCGTGACTCGACCAAATAATTAGTTGTATAACAATTGGATTATTAAAAAGCGGTTTAAAAGGAATAAAATGCACGTAGGTTTCAAACAATGTCTTAAAATCAGATAAATAGGCCAATAATAATAGTTGAGCGACCGTGCTAAAACCACGGAACCCGGGAATGCCTAACACCTTCTCTCGGGTTAACAGAATTCCTTAACCGGATTTCTGTGTTCGCGGACTGTAAAACAGAGTCAATTTTTCCTCGAATCGGGATTTAAACCGGTGACTTGGGACACCATAAACTATCCCAAATAGCGACTCTAAATTTTAAATAAAATAATCCCGTTTCGATTGTCACTTAAATTGGAAAAAACTCCCTTATACCCTTCTGGGGGTAGTAAAAAGGAGGTGTGACAGCTCTGGCGATTCTGTGGGGAATAAGAACCCAGAATCTCTGGTTCTAGGTTCAAGAATTCGAGCTTAGAATAATTTTTATATGTTGGCTTTATTTATTACCTGATTTTATTCACATGTTTGGTCCTAATGTGCTAAATATTTCTTTTTACCGCTTTGATATTATCTGAACTGTATATAAACTACTACGAAACCCCTCTCTTCTATATTCTGAGGAGTGCACGCTGGTGTGACTTCTTTCTGTTAGTGTCATATCCCAATTTAGAACGAGGTTCGGACAAGTTTCAAAGCCGGATGATCTTTTGGTTACCGGTACGCTGCCCCCCATCGGTCGAGTTGTCCGCTCGGGTAAGCCAGGTCTAGTACAATACACTCAGATTTTAAAACTAGAATAACATAGCCTCATGCCGGAGCCCTAGTAGGAACGCTTGTTTGCTTCACGTGCATTTGACTTAGGGGACTCAACACAGGGGTTGGGTCCGTCTAGGACATGTGTACCCCAAAAAATAAAATTCCATCTTGATGCATTTTATGTGCTACATGTTGCATTCTTCAAGGGTAAAAGGCGTCATTTGGGGGACCAATGACGGTTGAGGGTAAATGAGAAAGAAAAGAGGGTTAAGTGTGAAAATGAAGCAAGTAAGGCCCAATTATATTTTTCTTTTGCAAATTTATTTATTTATTTATTTTCTTTCAAGAAAAAGACCAAAAAAAATGAAAATGAAAAATATAATTTAAAAAAAAAAATTTGCATGTTCCCATCATTTTTTTTAAAAAAATATCAAAAAAAAAAGAAAAAGAAAATCCAAAAAGATTTTACATGTTTTCATCATTTTTCAAAAAAAAAAAAGAGACAAAAATGTGTTTTTTTACAAATCATAAATTTTTTTTAATTCTCTCTCGTTTCCAATCTTCCCGAACTACGCATACCTGATTCTCGTCTTTCGGGGCGGGATACATAGGCAGCTCACATAGGGTCCGGTCTTCTTAGTGTGTCTTAGGTCCTTGGCTTCGCGGGGTCTTAGCCAAATCTTGCATGTTTAGCCATATTTGGCCACATATGTTGTTTTTGCAAAATAAGGTTATTTTCTCAAAGTGTCTTATGAACATATGTCTTAGAGCGTTAAGTTTACAACAAGGTGTCCTCTCTGTTGAAGGTATGTTCTGTTGAATTTGCATGCTTAGCCATTTTTAGCCACATAAGCCATTTCTACAAAATGAGTCATTTTGCAAAGTAATTTTTCCATGTCTTTGAGGGTACCTTTGCCGAGTTTGCACTAATAGTAACTTTTGGTCACGCAAGCCATTTTGACAAAATAGCCTCAATCGTGTTTTGCATGTGTCCAACAGGAAGTGTAATTGTCGCACATAGTGTTCTAGGTCTTTAACTCTATTTGGTCTTAGTTTTCTCATACAGGTGTGTATCTACTTACCGGAGCTTGAGAACGACAGACGCCGCAAGACCATCCAGTCAGGACCGCTGCATTTAGGAGCTGCTTAAGGAGATTATTATTATTATTTTAAATGTTTTTGAGTCTTTTTTTTATGTTGTCTTTTACTTTCCAGTCATGTCCAATAGTATTGAGTCTGTTAGATGGTGTCAGAGTCTATCATAGTCTTGCTGAGTTTGTCGAGTCTTTTGTTATTGTATTTTGATTCCGTATTAAAAAAAAGGTTGTAAATGAAAAATCCAAAAATATTCTTGTTTGTTTAGTTTATTTTATCCATCACTTCCCCGGAACTATGCTTGATCTGATTCATGTGGAACACGATACGTAGGCAACCTACATAGGGTTCGATCGAATCATTATAAGAAAATGATGAAATAAAAAAAAAGAAAAAAAAAGAGAGAATGAAGATATGGGAGGTGAAAAATGAGAGGAAATTGTAGGATGCAAGAAAATAGCGATAATCATAAGGAAAAGTGAGGAAAGAAATGATCAAATCAAGGAGCGCAAGAGAGGAAATAAAGAAGAAAAGGGAAAGGAAAGCAAAATTGGGATGATGCCATATGACCTTGTGACCCTCCAAGTCATTCTAGAACCATTAATTATTGCTAGGAGCATTGCACGCAATGTGATTTTTTAAATGATAAATACCCTTACGCTAACATGTTGACTTTGTTGTGCTCCTCTTTGGTACTTTCATTATTATCCTAACAAGAGGTGGTTAGTTTGTGGTATTCTAGTGAGTCATCCGTACAACACAAGGTCAAAGAGCAAGATATCTATGGCTAGGAAAGACCTGGACGCAGGCATTGTTGATTCGTTTAAGGAGATTGTTGAATCAAAATTTGAGTTGAAAGAAGAAGTCTTGAGTTTGAAAGGACAGATGGCCGAAATATACCAAGCCTAGATTAGTGGGTGCCCTTCACCTTCATTCCCTACCAGCTATGCAGAAAACACTGCTTCCATTCCACCATTGTCCCAAGCCCAAATGCCTAATACAGTTGACCTTTCCCCACAAAACGCACCAGGCTTCACCCATTACAACTCCTACCTCGGCACTTCATCCCAAGCTTTTCATGTCCCATCATCTAGAGCAACCTCATACCCTGCTCCAACATCTGCTCCTATTTTTGTACCCCCTCCACAAGCCACCCTTCACCAATCCTCTTGTGAGCCTGCGTTCCAAGCTCCAGATACCCAATATTATGCTCCTGAACCCACCTTCAGAGTCCCAGATCCTTACTCCTACACTCCTCACTTTGAGCCTCATGTTGAAACTGAGAAACCACCAAAGAACGTGGAACAGGAGGAGATATCTAGGAAAGTAAAGAGTCTGGAGCAATCATTGAAAAATATGCAAGGGTTAGGAGGCCAGGTGAGTGTGGCTTATAAGGATTTGTGTTTATTCCCTGATGTCCAGCTGCCTGCCGGGTTCAAGATGCCCAAGTTTGACTTGTATGACGGACATGGGGATCCTGTAGCTCACCTGAGAGGTTATTGCAGTAAAATGAGAGGCGTCGAGGGGAAAGATGAATTACTGATGGCGTACATCAGCCAGAGTCTGAGTGGGGAAGCTCTAGAATGGTACACCCGCCAGGACACCAGCAGGTGGTACACATGGGATGATATGGCCCAGGCCTTTGCCTGGAACTTTCAGTACAATATTGAAATTTTCCCGGATCGCATGTCCCTCACCAAGATGGAAAAGAGGCCTAATGAAAGCTTTAGGGAGTACGGGCTCAGATGGAGAGAGCAAGCTGCCCGAGCCAATCCACCGATGGAAGAAGCTGAGATGGTTGAGTACTTTCTTCAAGCTCAAGAGCCTACTTACTTTGGGTTTTTGATCTCGGATGTGGGTAAGCCTTTTAATGACGTGGTGAAAATGGGAAATGGTAGAAGAAGGGTTGGAGTCAAGCAAGATCATGAGCTATTCTGCTTTAAAATCCACAACACAAGCAATTCAGAACGACACAGGAAGCTTATTGGGTCAGAAGGAACATGATGATGTTGCCATGGTTGTCTCAGGATCACGACATGGCCCAACGGGTCTGCCTCCCCAATATACTCAGCCTCGGCCCCGACGCCGACCACAAACCTATCCCCGAGCTCCACATAATTATCACGACCCAAAATCCCTAAGGTCGTGATGGCGTCGGACATCAAGGCCAGGCAAGCCAAAATATTAATTTATTGAAATAACTTTCCGTTTTAAATCATTTATGAAAACACTTCCTTTCACTTCATTACATAATAACCAAATAAAAGTCTGTTAATTAAAACAATGGTTTAAAGATTACACTTAAGCAATTATATCCCAATACATATCCCAGAACCCGGTGTCACAAGTACATGAGCAATTTCTAAGAATTCAACAACCATTACAAGCTTGTCCGAAATACAACTGGACAAGGAAATTTAAATTAAATAGATACAGTACGAAGGAGACTCTGTTAGCTACGGAATGCCTCCGGATGATGCAGCTCGCCTAAGTCTCTGAATCCTCCACATTGCTATGAAAGTACATGTGCAATAAAATGCACAGCAAGTGTAGCATGAGTACAAAAAATAATGTGTACTCAGTAAGTCGCCCGCCTAACCTCAGAGAGGTAGTGATGAGAGGTTGACTTGACACTCACTAGGGTCCGACAATATAATATATGACAGAATTTGATGAAATACAGTAGACATGTAAGACATTGAGCAGCGAATATGTATCAAGTACAGAAATCCGGGTAACTATTGAGAATAAACAACAATGTACACTTTCCTTTTTCCCAAATACATGTCAAGACAATATCAATAAAATAGTACCAAATAGTCATGTGCACACAAGGGTAAGACAACCGGCCGGAGTCGAAGGAATATCTAATCACTGAATAGGCGTAAAGATTCCCCCGCTCGCGAATCATATCTGCGACTCGGGTGCTGACACATTATACCAAATTACCATAAAGCTTCCCTCGATCGCGCCTCATACCTGCGATTCGAGTGCTGACACACTTATACCGAATATTATAAAGCTTCCCCCCCCCCCTCGCGAATCATACCTGCGACTCGGGTGCTAACACATTTCCACACATTAAATCCGTATTTTATCAAGAAAATAGTTTTCTCAGGAAAGTGGTAAAATCCTTATTAAAAGAAACATGAAATATAGGTTTTGAAATCATTTTTTTTAAACTCATTTGTCAAGTTTAATGACATTCCACGATACAACCTAGTCCAGGTAGACAAATATCCATAGAGAGATAAATTCTCTTTTTAGAAGATTAACAGGATGAACTCTAGCTTTATTTTAGATATTCAATTACGTCTTCGATTATATTATCAGTTTAATATTACAGGCAGGATTACAGGTATAACACGTAAGACATGCTAGTGGGTCCTAGACTACCTGGACAGGACATAATAGTAGCTATGCACGGACTCCCGTCACCTCGTGTGTACGTAGCCCCCGAAGATAATAGCATGTACAGATTTAATTCACCTAGGGGGATGATTCCCCCTCACAAAGTTAGAAAGGAGACTTACCTCGCTCCGAAATTCCAACACCGGCTTCCAAGCCCTTCCTATGACTCCAACGGACGCACAACGCTCTAAAACTACCACATAACGGCAAAGCAATAAAAATTCATCCTAATACTCACAACAAATTCAGATTATATACTTTCCCAACCCCGCTCGGAGAAATGACCAAAATGCCCTCGATCCCACACGCCCGGAAATTCGAAATTCTCGAAGATACATTCTACCCATAGCCCTACTAGTTCAATCATGCAATTTACTCTACATTCCATACTCAAATTCGTGGCTAAATTCCAAATTTACCTTTTCTAGGTTTTTGTTCAAAAACCCCAATTTTTCCCACAATTTCCCATATCAAATTTATGTAATGATCTTGTATTTAACTTGGAAATGAGAAGGAATCACTTACCTCTTGATGCTTGGTGAAAATATCTCTTTGAAATCCTTCAAAATCGCCCAAATCAAATGAAAAATGTGAGAGAAATGGCACAAACCCGACTTTAAAACATTCTGCCCAGGCCTCTTTCGCACCTGCAATCCAAAGGCCGCTCTTGCGCCTCCGCACCTGTGGAAATTCCATCGCAGGTGTGACTCTGAATTGACCCAGCAAATTCCCGCTCCTGCGATCCCCTCTAATCGCAGGTGCGACCAATCAAAGCACCTACGGCCTCCTCAGCTCCAGCCCCAATCTCGCACCTGCGGCTCTGCACCTGCGGTCAAAGCCTCGTAGGTGCGGTTACACCAGATGACAGCAGCCTTCAGCCTTCTTCAACTTCAAACATTGATCCGTCAATCACCCGGAATCCACCCGGGGCCCCCGAAACCCCGTCCAATCACACCAACCTGTTCCAAAACATAACACGGACTTGCTCAAGCCCTCAAATCACATCAAACAACGCCGAAATCACGAATTGCACTCAAATCCAATTCTTTAAGAACTTAGAATTTCAAACTTCTACATCCGACGCTGAAACCTACCAAATCACACCCGATTGACCTCAAATTTTGCACACAAGTCATATTCAACATTACAAGCCCGCTCCAACTTTCGGAATCGCATTCTGACCTCGATATCCAAACTTCTACTTCCGATCGGATTTCTCAAAAACCCTCAAATTTCTATCTTTAGCCAAATGACCCCAAAATGACCTACGAACATCCAAATTCATTTCTGATCGCGCTCCCAATTCCAGAATCACCATACGGAGCTATTCCCAGACTCGGAATCCCAAACGGACATCAACATCACTGATATGCACTTCAAGACCAAATTCATGAAATCCTTCCAAAATGTTAACTTCCACAATATACGCTGAAGCGCTCCTGGGTTATCCAAAACCCGATCCGAACATACACCCAAGTCCGAAATGATTATACGAACCTGCTGGAACCTTCAAATCTTGATTCAGAGGTCGTTTACTCAAAATTCCAATTTTAGTTGATTTGTCCAACTTAAGGCTTCTGAAATGAGAATTTTCTTTTCAAATCAATTCTAAACTTCTTGGAATTCAATTCCGACCACGCCCACGGGTCATAATACCTGAAACGAAGCTGCTCACGACTTCAAACCGCTGAACGACGCGCTAGAGCTCAAAACGACCGATCGGGTCGTTACATTCTCCCCCACTTAAACCGACGTCCGTCCTCGAATGTGCCAAGTACTGCTCTGGAGTTACTTGAAATCATTGTTTAACACCTCGTGCACCTGACCGTGCTACCACAACCCAGTTGAGCACATTAGCTTGATCACACCTGAAGATTCCTTCTCTTATCCATACAATAAGCTCAGAATTCATTCACACATCTGAAATTTCTCTGCCAGTCCTAGTTCCAATATATAAGCACAACATCAACTAGCACACGATATACCAGATCATAACTTCATACCCTTGCTGAATTGGCACCATGCACCGCATAACTCATCATCTGACCACAATGACACTCCCTGAACCTTAATAGCCAAGGTCCACGAATCTGATGCTCCCAATGCACCTCATAACAAATATACATACACCCTGCTATAATGCTGACGATACCACCACAACGGAGGAAATGTGCGGAAATTCATACTCAACTGCAGAGTTAACAAATCCTTGAATATCTCATCTTGACTAGAATCATCACTTCATTATGAACCTGAATAATGGTATTTGTTCTTTAATATACACTTCACATAGCCTCACCGCACTGATCCTTGATCTGATAATCTCGTCTCACCCAGTATGAATTGCTTAGACAAAAAATCACCCCAAACATGGCCAACACCCTCACATGATACCACATCACGCTAATAGACCATAATTCGAACATGATAATAAGAAACGACTCAGGAAAGAACTATTCAGCTCACACAACTAATATGAATTCTTACCAGAAAATAGGAAATAAAACACAAGAAAATAAATACATATTAACCCTTCTCATCATCACACTGTTGCGGTGTGAAACCCGATCCAAATAACATGCCCCGTGGCGGCGTGCCACCCGATCCCATCATAAAACTCACATAAGGAAATATACACGGAGCTGAATCGCTCACTATTACGAATCACTGAATATCGATCACAAGCACACTAAGTGCATAATACCATCCTGGGGAGACTGATAGAGTCGTAGGCTACATAACTCAAGCACAACTGAGGTGCGATATATATATATATATATACACACTCTAATCTCAAGAGCTATCCTGCTCACAAAACATCCCCACTACGCGGGACCTCAACACATAGGAAATTATCAAGTTGTTTTACAACTTGCATGGCACAATCACAATAACACATGAATTTGACGAAGACGGAACAACACCCATTGTTCTAATACCTTTCCATGAAAAGAGCTCTACTGAAAGGAACATGCCTGGCTCATACGGAGCCCATAATCATATTTAAATCCATCCACAAGCATCGAGCCACCTTGCTCGCACCAAACTTAGCTATTAGCTTTTATCTGGGTCCATATTAACCCACCTTCTCTCATAATACACGAGAACAACCATCATCACCGGGACTAACACCCCATAATCCATAATCAACTGAACCGAACTCCCTCCAGGCGTAAATTCTCAATTAAGAAATATTGCACTTCTTTATACTCAGTCCAAATCTGAAATTCATCTAGTGACTACATGTCACACTTTATACAATCTTTTTGCGGTCATGCTTCCACGACCTTCCACACAAGGCAACAAGTCTGCCCGTCCATAACACCGACCACACTAAGGCCGTAAAACACATGAAGAACCCATGACCAGGGTACAAAGCCTCTTTCATCGAATATCAATCTCAGGTGACACTGAAGATAACACCAGCTTACGCTGAACTTCCAAATCACTTTGTCTTGCTCTTACGAGCTCATGACATCCTTATAAACATCGGACCTAAATCTCGATTCTTACTCCCAGTTACATACTGCTTACCGCACCTAACATGCCAATACGAGGCAGTGCAAGAATTCCATCATAACTTCTGAACCACCAAAAGGGTGAACACTTCATCACATAGAAACCTTTTACTTAACTCAATTCAAGAATGCCATCTCAACACACGAGTGAATTACCACAATCACCCAACATGCAAATCCTTAAGTAGTAGTCTATACCACCATAACCCTTCCGGGATCCGCCTACACCTGACAGGCCATAGCACTCAAATGCTCCCACCTAAGAATCCGTTACGACGGCCGACAAGCCCCGCACAGACACCGGCACCAACCACATGCATAACTAAATCACATCAAAGGAACCGATCACCACTGCAATGTGCCATTTTAACCATGTCTAATCAATCTATCTTCTTTACCTCAGGAATAATAGCAACAACCCATAGAAAAATCAACCCTCACTCATCCTGAGTGACCTTGATTCACGAGACCATGCAGCCTAAATCCCGCAACCCGTCTCATACCCTCTTATAATCTTTCCTTCAATCCAGATTTTATTCCTCTCACTCCTCCAATACTATCTTGCATGCTGAAACATAACATAGAACATCCCAACCATCCTCATTTTTCTCAGAATTACTTTGCAAAAGCTCGATTCTCGATCATACTGCTGCCTGAAATCCTTAAACGCCGCATTCTTAACTTTTGAACTCACTAGGACCGCTATTGAGAGTCAACCACTCCGACTGGCCCCGAATACAATCAACTCCAGGGCTCTCCTAGCACAGGAACACCCTTTTCAATGAAACACGTGACTGAGTCACTAACCTTACAACTCGCCCATGCCTTAAGCATAAGTTCTGAATCTTCCAAGACCAACCCTGGCCCGTCAGGGCCAACTTTTGCACATATTCATCAAATCCCACACACAATCACCATTTTACTCATTTTCCCTTAGCTGTAACAACTTGCCGATACACCGACAATACGCAACCCTATGATAACACAATCCTACAACTCGACTGCAGATGGTGGGACTCCCCCACTTAAACCTGAAGCTACTCCTTGCACCATCTAGACCCTGTTGAGATCCTTTCTCCCTTGATAACACGATCTTGCTCCACCAATCCATCCAATTTCTCCAAATCATCTTGCTAGCACTCCCTAAATACTCAAATTCTCTAGCATCATTCTCACATTCTGCCTCCTACCAACGAGCCACTAGAACCCCTCACAAAAACCTTCCAACCCCGCCATTGCTAACCTATCCCCAGAAGACAACCCACCTGTGGAAATAAGCCGCGGACACCTCCCAACGACGCGGAAACGCACGCTCCCTGTGACTTCAATACTCCATCCTATGACCTACTTCATTTACCAACTTTACTAGTCTGTCCGCTCCTTATGGACATCCATTAAATGAGAGACAATATCTTCAAATTCCAAGCTATGCTGCCGCTCCCCCACTTTGCGACTGCTCGACTTCCGCTTCTTACACCTGGCCTCCTAGAAATGGAACCACTGCCTAGCCTCACTCCAGGATCATTCTCTGAAGCTCTCAAACCAGCAGATCACCACGACTTCAAGCTCTCCGAAGATCATCTCCTCCTTAGAAGCCTTCATTACCAATCCTTATCCGGTACTGAAGCACCGCACCTCACGATCTCTGCCAACCGCATTCTTCAATGCTTCCTCTCAATACTCTGACCCCACAACCGAAGAAAACATAGCATCGATAAATTAACACATTCCATTCGATAAATGACGACGATGACACGTCACAGGTGCATATCCCATCTCACTTGAAGACACCAAGTCTTACTACCTTATCAACCCCAACCGGACCATTCATAACCCAAAAGCCCTTCCTCTGCCGACACAAAAGCACTGAAATCTCGAAATCAAACTCTAAGAAGACCTCCCTTCAAACCATTCATCACCCTCAACATACGGGCAAGCATTATATCATCATAACGACACCGCGCGACAACCAACTACAAGCATCATCACTACCTGAGCATAGCCTTAAGGCTCCCAGAAACACAACTACTAAGCTGAAACAACATATTATTCCTCTGCATGGCCATAACAACAGCCACGACCAATTACACATGGAAGCATCTCGAATTACATTCGTAGCACCATTTCCATTCCTCAAATTCCTGATTCATAGCAAGCGCTTCGCGACGCGTAAGATTGAGTAGGAATGAACATAGGCATAAGCCTCAAAGGAATCAACTCGCACGATGAAGAATCAAGAAGGGAAGTGCTCCTAACAGCCCTGTAGCCTCTCGAAGATAAGTACAGACATCTCTGTACCGATCCGCAAGACTCTACTAGACTTGCTCATGACTCGTGAGACCTACGGGAACCTAGCGCTCTGATACCATGTTGTCATGACCTAAAACAATTATGAAAACACTTCCTTTCACTTCATTACATAATAACCAAATAAAAGTTTGTTAATTAAAATAATGGTTTAAAGATTACCCTTAAGCAATTATATCCCAATACATATCCCAGAACCCGGTGTCACAAGTACATGAGCAATTTCTTAAAATTCAACAATCATTACAAGCCTGTCGGAAATACAACTGGACAAGGAAATTTAAATGAAATAGATACAGTACGAAGGAGACTATAAGCTATGGAACGCCTCTGGATGATGCAGCTCGCCTAAGTCTCTGAATCCTCCACATTGCTATGAAAGTACCTGTGCAATAAAATGCACAACAAGTGTAGCATGAGTACAAAAAATAACTTGTACTCAGTAAGTCGTCCGTCTAACCTCAGAGAGGTAGTGACAAGAGGTTGACTTGACACTCACTAGGTTCTGACAATATAATATATGACAAAATATGATGAAATACAGTAGACATGTAAGACATTGAGCAGCGAACACGTATCAAGTACAGAAATCCAGGTAACTACTCAGAATAAACAATAATGTACACTTTCCTTTTCCCCAAATACATGTCAAGCCAATATCAATAAAATAGTACCAAATAGTCATGCGCACACAAGGGTAAGACAACCGGCCGGATTCGAAGGAATATCTAATCACTGAATAGGCGTAAACCTTCCCCCGCTCGCGAATCATTCCTGCGACTCGGGTGCTGACACATTATACCAAATTACCATAAAGCTTCCCTCGATCGCGAATCATACCTGCAACTCGGGTGCTGACACATTTATACCAAATTACCATATAGCTTCCCTCGATTGCGAATCATACCTGTGATTCGAGTGCTAACACACTTATACTGAATATTATAAAGTTTCCCCCCGCTCGCGAATCATACATGTGAATCGAGTGCTGACACACTTATACTGAATATTATAAGTCACCCCCGCTCGCGAATCATACCTGCGACTCGGGTGCTGACACATTTCCACACATTAAATCCGTATTTTATCAAGAAAATAGTATTCTCAGGAAAGTGGTAAAATCCTTATTAAAAGAAACATGAAATATAGGTTTTGAAATCATTTGTTTTTGAAACTCATTTGTCAAGTTTAATGACATTCCACGATACAACCTAGTCCAGGTACACAAATATCCATAGAGAGATAAGTTCTCCTTTTAGAAGATTAACAAGATGCACTCTAGTTTTATTTTAGATATTCAATTACGTCTTCGATTATATTAGCAGTTTAATATTACAGGCAGGATTACAGGTCTAACACGTAAGGCATGCTAGTGAGTCCTAGACTACCCGGACATGACATAATAGTAGCTACGCACGGACTCCCGTCACCTCGTGTGTACGTAGTCCCCGAAGATAATAGCATGTATTGATTTAATTCACCTAGGGGATGATTCCCCCTCACAAAGTTAGAAATGACACTTACCTCGCTCCGAAATTCCAGCACCGGCTTCTAAGCCCTTCCGATGACTCCAATGGACGCACAACGCTCCGAAACTACCACATAACTGCAAAGCAATGAAAGTTCATCCTAATACTCACAGCAAATTAAGATTATATACTTTCCCAACCCCACTCGGAGAATGACCAAAATGCCCTCGGGCCCACGCACCCGAAAATCCAAAATTCTCGAAGATACATTCCACCCATAGACCTACCAGTTCAATCATGCAATTTACTCTACATTCCATACTCAAATTCGTGGCTAAATTCCAAATTTACTTTTCTAGTTTTTTTTTCAAAAACCCCAATTTTTTCCATAATTTCACATATCAAATTTATGTAATGATCTTGTATTTAACTTGGAAATGAGAAGGAATCACCTACCTCTTGATGCTTGGTGAAACTCTCCCTTTGAAATCCTCCAAAATCGCTCCAACCAAATGAAAAATGTGAGAGAAATGGCACAAACCCGACTTTAAAACATTCAGCCCAGGCCTCTTTCGCACCTGTGATCCAAAGGCCGCTCTTGTGCCTCCGCACCTGCGGAAATTCCATCGCAGGTGCGGCTCTAACTTGACTCAGCAAATTCCCACTCCTGTGATCCCCTCTTCGCACCTGTGATTCCGCAGGTGTGATCAATCTTCCGCACCTGCGGCCTCTTCAGCTCCAGCCCCAATCTCGCACCTGCGGCTCCGCACATGCGGTCAAATCCTCGCAAGTGCGGTTACACCGGATGACAGCAGCCTTCAGCCTTCTTCAACTTCAAACATTGATCCGTCAATCACCCAGAATCCACCCGGGGCCCCCGAGACCCCGTCCAATCACACCAACCTATTCCAAAACATAACACAGACTTGCTCGAGCCCTCAAATCACATCAAACAACGCCAAAATCACGAATCGCACTCAAATCCAATTCTTTAAGAACTTAGAATTTCAAACTTTTACATCCGACGCCGAAACCTACCAAATCACACCCGATTGACCTCAAATTTTGCACACAATTCATATTCAACATTACGGGTCTGCTCCAACTTCTGGAATCGCATTCGGACCTCGATATCAAAACTTCCACTTCCGGTCGGATTTCTCAAGAACCCTCAAATTTCTATCTTTAGCCAAATGACCCCAAAATGACCTACAGACATCCAAATTCACTTCCGATCGCGCTCTCAATTCCAGAATCACCATACGGAGCTATTCCCAGACTCAGAATCCCAAACGGACATCAACCTCACTGATATGCACTTCAAACCCAAATTCATGAAATCCTTCTAAAATGCTAACTTTCACAATATACGTCGAAGCTCTCTCGGGGTTATCCAAACCCCGAGCCGGACATACACCCAAGTCTGAAATCATCATACGAACCTACTGGAACCTTTAAATCTTGATTCGGAGGTCATTTACTCAAAATTCCAATCTTAGTTGATTTCTCCAACTTAAGGCTTCTTAAATGAGAATTTTCTTTCCAAATCAATTTTAAACTTCCTGGAATTCAATTCCGATCACGCCCACGGGTCATAATACCTGAAAAAAAGCTGCTCACGACTTCAAACCGCTAAACGACGCGCTTGAGCTCAAAACAACCGGTCGGGTCGTTACAATAATCGGCCTCAGTATTATCCTTCGAACCACATCTGGTCATCTGTCCAACCATTGGGTCACTCCTTCTAGCGAGCGCTAACACTGCATAACATACTCTTGCCTTCACAACATGTTCGAGCATCCAACAACCCTAGAAAATAGGGGCATGCATGGGAACAAAGGCAAAGAAATAGTTTCACGTCAATCGGAGAATCCTACACAAGCTTGTTTGAAAAGTTAAAACATTCTGGCCTGATCGAGCCGCTCCTCGGCTACACTCTGGACCCATATGCAAAAGGTTTTGATCCTGTTGTACAGTGCATGTACCACTCTAATGTCCAAGGGCATAGCATTGAAGATTGTCGTGCTTTGAAAAGGGAAATAGAAAGAATGATTCAAGAAGGGATAATTGTGATCCAGGACATTGACACCCAGAATATCGTGCAAGATCCTTTACCTGCACATGATGATGCACACTTTGTGGGGATGATGTCTGGTGACATGGAGTATGAGAATCCTCTCGGAAACTTGCCGACTTGAATTGAAGAAGGCCATGACGATTCTAATGATCAAATTTGTGGCTAAATGTCAAGCTTAGCAATTGAAAAGTCATTCCCTCCTCACTAGGAAGGAATCTTGGTAGCTTGTTTTGATGTTTTTTCCATAATCTGGGTTATTTCAGGGTTGTGATCCAGATTTTATGTCAAACCCTTCTATCCCTCTATTCTATTTGTGTGAGTCTGATCTGTCTGTTTTGTTATTATTTTCATTATTCGGGTTATTTTAGGATTGTAGCTCAAATTTAGATTGTTTGTCTTGTCATTAAACCCTTCCATCCTTTACTCAATGAAATACGGTTTGTTCTTTTGTTTCATTATGTGTTTAGTTTTCTTCACGCCTGCTTCAGTGACATGACATACATGCAAAAATTTTAGCCAAATCTTGAAAGCCAGTCTAATCATGGAATAATGAAACACAATTTTAATATGATAAAAGATTCATTTGAGAAAGAAAGTAAAGATTTACGCATTCTAAGATAACTTGAAGCCTTAATTGAGTGAAACTGAGGCAGTTAGTCTAGGAATCAAGAGGTTGATAAGAGCATACAGCAAGGAAATGTCTCTCAAGCAGTTCAAGGTAGATCAATCAATGTTGAAATGCATCCCTTCACATCAAGATAAGGTTGAGTCAAGTCCGCTTCGAACTGGCGAGGTCATTCATTGGGATAAAGGTATTGCCCATTGGCACTTTGTGTTTGCATTGATGCCATCAAGAGACATTGTGCATGGTTCTTTGGCTTATTTTCAATTGCATTGTTTGTAATTGGCACCTTTAAAGTTTGGTATGATGAAGGCATTTTATTCTGCTACCACAAACACTTTTATCTTTTTCTACCCCTTTGAGCCTTAACTTGTTCTCTTCCATGCCCCTCTTTTGGAATCCAAAATAGAGTTAGAAAATTTTTAAAAAAAAATAAAAGAAAAAGAAAAAAGAGAGAAAAAATAGAAAAAGAGAAGGAAAAAAAAGAGAAAACAGAAAAAGGGAAAAATAGAAGAAAAAAAAAGAGAAAAAGAAAGAAAAATGGGAAAACAAAACAAATTGTACGTTTAAACTATGTTCGACATGATTCTTGTCACCACAAGATACGTAGGCAGCCTTATGGTTCGGTCCGATCAAAACAAAAATCCAAAAAAAATCAAAATAAAAATCCCCATACTCCAAGAAACTGGGGTAGAAATTTGAATTTTGGCCAAAAGATCTTATTCCAAAAGTTGTAAATTTTAACCCTTTAATCATAAATTATTTTGAGCCTTCATAGCACCATTTATTTCGAACCCTGTCCAAAAGCCTACATTACGGTCCAAAGAAAGACCTTCCGGCCAATCTTTGAGGATGCCAAAGCAAGTGTGTGGTGAAAGTATGGATTTCTTGAATAATGGGTAATACCTTGATTTCAGCACAAAGAGAGAAAATAATAAAATGAGAGAGTCTTATTGGTGAAAACCCTTAGGGTCACCATAAGGTGACGGTGAGTTGAGAGAAAGAGCAAAATGAGAGAGGCTTGATGGTGAAAACCCTTCGCGCACTACAAGTCGAATAAGGATCGTGAATCAGATAGGATGATCGGAGCATTGAAGCCCAGCTTCACGGCATATAGGCATAACAAGAGTGGAATATTAGACTTTCCTGACAGATAAGGCCACTTAATCCAAAATGCATGTCATGATCAATGGAGCTGGCCTTCAAACCAGATTAGTTCTACTTCGTTCTTTTCCTGGGTAAAAGTTTTTCTTGTTAGATACCATCTCTTCTCGTTTTTCTCCTTATTTTGTTCCTCTTGTTTTGTTTGAGTCCCCTTTGAGTCTATTTTGTCGAAACAAGTGAGAAATGACTTCAGAATCTACTACCAGCTTTTTAATCGCACAAAGTCGAGCCTGACAAGCACATCAAATTGGCAAGACACGGGAGAATTGTGTGTGCACTAAATTGATGAAAATAGATGTTCTTTGGGATCCATGTGAAATACAAAGACTTGTTGAATGTCACAATACGAGTGCAATGCATCGGGTATAAGGTTTGGACATGAACGAATCAGGAATATTTCTTGTGATAAGGGTTTTACGGAAAAATGGTTGGCCGATAACAAGCACTGTCTTCCGATTTGAAGTCCAAGTTGGTCATGACAAGTGCAAGAGAATCTCCCTCATAGTCAAGGCCACAAACTAACCACCATGTTTTAAACTCACAATTTTTCTTTGTCTGAAACAGGGATGAAGTTTATGTTCATATCAAAGCTTGGAAGCTTGAATTTTTCAGGTGTAATGCTCCAATTCTGCTTACGCAAAGTCTATTGAGAAGATCAGACATCACCCCTAGGAGGCGCACTTCCTAGTCTAGGTCTTTCAGGTTATACGTTTGTTCTAGGAGACACACTTCCTAGTTTGGTCATTTAAATTCATACCTAGGAGATGCACGTCCTAGTTTGGAGTCATTTAAGCTCTACCCGTTAGGAGACGCACTTCCTAGTAGGGGTCTTTCATATTATACTTTTTAGGAGACGCATTTCCTAGATTTGGTCATTTGAATTCATTCCTAAGAGATGCACTTCCTAGTTTGGTCCATTGAAGTTTCGCCTCTAGGAGATGCACTTCCTAGTCTAGGATTTTCAGGTTACACTGTTTAGGAGACGCACTTCCTAAATAGAGCATTTACCCCTAGGAGACGCAATTCCTATTTTGGGTCATTTAATTTCATTCCTAGGAGAGGCACTTCCTAGTTTGAGTCATTTAAGTTCACCCCTAGGAGACGCACTTCTTAGTCCGGGTCTTTCAAGTTATAGTTTTGTTTTAGGAGACGCACTTCCTAAATTGAGATTTTACCCCTAGGAGACACACTTCTTAGTTTGGGTCATTTAAGTTTATTCCTAGGAGACGCACTTCCTAGTTTGATTCATTTAAGTTCACCCCTAGGAGACGCACTTCCTAGTCTGGGTCTTTCAAGTTAAAGTTTTGTTTTAGGAGACGCACTTCCTAAATTGAGATTTTACCCCTAGGAGACACACTTCCTAGTTTTGGGTCGTTTAAGTTCATTCCTAGGAGACGCACTTCCTAGTTCGAGTCATTGAAGTTTCACCCCCTAGAAGATGCACTTCCTAGTCTGGGTCTTTTAGGATATACTTTTAGGAGACGCACTTCCTAAATTGAGATTTTACCCCTAGGAGACACACTTCCTAGTTTTGGGTCGTTTAAGTTCATTCCTAGGAGACGCACTTCCTAGTTCGAGTCATTGAAGTTTCACCCCCTAGAAGATGCACTTCCTAGTCTGGGTCTTTTAGGATATACTTTTAGGAGACGCACTTCCTAAATTGAGATTTTACCCCTAGGAGACACACTTCCTAGTTTTGGGTCGTTTAAGTTCATTCCTAGGAGACGCACTTCCTAGTTCGAGTCATTGAAGTTTCACCCCCTAGAAGATGCACTTCCTAGTCTGGGTCTTTTAGGATATACTTTTAGGAGACGCACTTCCTAAATTGAGTCCCCCCCCCCAGGAGATGCACTTCCTAATTTGGGTATTTCAGGTTTTACTCTTAGCAGACGCACTTGCTAGTCAAACATTTGTGGTTTTTCTCAAAGGAAATGCACATCCTAGTCGAGTCTTTAGTTTACTTCTATCATTGCATCAGTAGCATAAGTGGTTTACAGTTTTTCTAACAACTCACAAATCTCCCGAGTGCAAACAGGGGCCAGAAAATTTGTCTGATTTGCAGGGACCCTCCATGAGGAAATCATGATTTAGGGGCAAGGAATTTTGTTTTTTCTACAAGAAGATCCTCCACGAAGAGAGCCTGGCTCAGGTAAGTACATTTTAAGTTTTCAGGACACTCCTGGAAAATGGGATTTAGTTTTAAAATTATCAGGACCCTCGTGGATAATGGGATTTAGGTTTTAAATTTTCAGAACCCTCCTAGATAAAGGGATTTGATTTAAGTTTTCAAGGCCCACCTGGAAAATGGGATTCAACTAATACTCACAAATGTTCCTGGTACAAACTGGGGCAGCAAATTTTTTTTTTTCTATTTTGTTGTGATTGCAGGCACCCACCTGAAGAACATGATGAATTCAATTTTCCAGTTCAAGAGGCATTAGGAGCCCACCTGAAGAATAGAGTCAGTGTTCAACTTTCAATTTCAAGTTAGATGAGCATCAGGAGACCGCCTGAAAAACAAGGTCAACTTTCAATTTCCTAGTTCAAGAAGCATCAGGAGAATCCCGCCGGAAGAACTGGGTCAACTTTCAGTTTACAAGTTCAAGACGGAGAGGCATCAGGAGCCCGCCTGAAAAACAGGGTCAGTATTCGATTTTAAAGTTCAAGTTAGAGAAGCATCAGGAGAATCCCGCCTGAAGAACAGGGTCAAGTTTCAGTTCAAGTTTAAGTCAGAAGCAGGGACCCGCCTGAAGAATAGGGTCAACCTCCAATCTTTAGGTCAAATCAGAAGTAGCACGAGCCACCTGAAAGACAAGGTTTGAGAGCTCAAGTCTACTCCAAGTTCAAGTTTATTTCAAGTACAGGAAGCAGGGTGCCCGCCTGGAGAATAAGATCAACTTCCAGTTTTCTTCAAATTCAAGTCAGCAGGATGCCCGCCTGAAGAATAGGGTGAATTTTCAGTTTCGTGTTGAAGGATCAAGTAGAAATTCAAGGAATATTCGAGACAAGAAGTAGTTAGGATCTTGTATTTTTCTTTATTTTGCTTTAATTTTTCCTTTTATCTTCGATGTAACGGCAGGAACCGCGAACCGGAACCTCGACGGCACTTCACTCGACACTCCACCTCGGTATCCTCCTATGTCACTCTTCCTACCTATGAACTACACGTGGCCTGATTCCTTCATAGCCAAGGATATGTAGGCAGCTCAAATACCAGGGCTCGGTCACATTTTCCTTTCTTTTAGTTTTTGGTCTCTCTAAATAAGGGTCGGGTCAAAAAACTTGTCTAGTCATTCTTTGTCTGAAAACTCTTCGTGTTTCCAGTCAAAGAGGGGCAGCTGTAGACATGTAATTTTTGACCCTCTCCGATAGTTATTCTTTTTAGCATTTAAATATTTATTTTAGGCCTAATATCACTATTTTGACTCGTTTTGACTATTTTTACCCTATTTTATCACAAAAATAAAAATTACAAAAATAGTTTCACTTTTAACATTTAGTTTTATTTTAGTAGTGTATTTTAGTTAATTAAGAGTAAGTTTTATTTTTTATAAATACATTTCTTTTTTTTTTTAGTGTTTCTTAGGCCCAAAATTAGGACCCAACAAGAAAGAGCCCAACCCAATTTCCTAAAATCCTTACACCCTAACCCTACCCTCTTCTTCTTAAAGAGGACACCCATAACACACAAAAATATACATCTACACCCCAACAGAACCCCTCTACAAAAGATCGGCGGCACCCTCCCTTGGAGAAACTCACTGATCGTCGGCGGACATCCGCCCAAATTTCTTCTTCACCAACCAACCACCAGTCCACACCCCTCTTCTTCGACCTACCTCCAGTCGGAAACTTCCAAGCACACCTCCACAACGAAAAACCAGTCAATAAACCACCGGTTCGAGGTTCATTTGAGTCGACAAAATGACGATACAAAGCATCGGCTCTTGGATGGAGAACACCCATTTTCAGATCCTTACTCTTCGTCACTGTGTGAATTGAAAACCATACTCTAAATTTTGTTCGATGAGTCGAGGTTCCAGTTTGTTCGAATTTTGGTCTGCGGATTCCTGTGGCTTATTCCGATTTTGCTCGAGTCCTGGCGTCGGCTTTTGCTTGTATTTTCAAACAGAGAATCATTAGCGTTGTTGAAGGTCCATCTATATCCCATATTACTTTCTTTTTTAAGTTAATTTTTGTTCAAACAAATGTCTATTCACTATTAATTGTTTGTTTGGATTGAAATGAATTAGTTTATCCCTGTTGAGTTAAATTTGAATTCGATTCCATATGTCTTGCCGAATTAAAATTAAATTAATGCCTTAAGTGATGTTTTTGTATAATTCAATGAAGATAAAGGAAAAGGCAATGAATGAATAATTGGACTATACATTGGCAATTACAAAAGGGTCTGAGCTCGATAAAATAAAAGAGAAGTTACGCCCTTAGTATTTAAGGGCTTTTATTTGTCACTTCATTTTTAGTTTGTTTAAAGACGTGGGGAGCATGCTTAGGCCAACCACACGGGGTTGGCAAATATTAGGATCGATTAATAATAAATTATCGTGAATGTGGGTACGGCTCCCGTGGCATAGTCATGATACGTAACTCCAAAATTTGAGTGCACGCTGGCGTGACTCGACCAAATAATTAGTTGTATAGCAATTGGACTATTAAAAGCGGTTTAAAAGGAATAAAATGCATGTAGGTTTCAAACAATGTCTTAAAATCACATAAATAGGCCAATAATAATAGTTGAGCGACCGTGCTAAAACCACGGAACCCGAGAATGCCTAACACCTTCTCTCGGGTTAACAGAATTCCTTACCCGGATTTCTGCGTTTGCGAACTGTAAAACAGAGTCAATTTTTCCTCGATTCGGGATTTAAACCGGTGACTTGGGACACCATAAACTATACCAAGTGGCGACTCTGAATTTTAAATAAAATAATCCCGTTTTGATTGTCACTTAAATTGGAAAAAACTCCCTTATACCGTTCTGGGGGTAGTAAAAAGGAGGTGTATACAAAGCTACCTGATCCCCGAGGCCTCTTGACCTCCCTCTTCTCACGCTCCTGCCTACGAACTGACTCAATGTCCCGAGCAATGTCAACTACCTGCTAAAATGTAGCTCCAGACACTCTCTCTCTGGTCATCAAGATCCGAAGCTGATAAGTAAGACCATATACAAACCTCCTAATCCTCTCCCTATCAGTAGGGACAAACTCAGAAGCATGTCTAGCCAACTCGGAAAACCTCATCTCATACTGAGTAATGGACAACTCTCCCTGGCGCAGCTGCTCAAAATGTCTGCGTTGCTCCTCTCTGTGGGACTGTGGAACATACTTCTCCAAAAAGATCGTGGAGAACTGCTTCCATGTGAGTGGTGCTGAACCAACCAGTCTACGCCTCTCGAATGCCTCCCACCAAGTGAAAGCAGCACCCGCAAACTGAAATGTATCAAACGAGACCCCACTGGTCTCCAAAATACCCGCAGTAAGCAATATCCTCTGGCATTTATCCAGAAAACCTTGGGCATCCTCACCCTTTGTGTCGCTGAAATTCGGAGGCTTAAGTCTGCTGAACCTCTCCAGCCTACGCTGCTCATCCTCGGGCATAGCTGGAACCACATAGTCTTGAACTGGGGCAACCGGCTGGGCTGGGTCTACCCCCGGTGCCTGAATATCCTGTACAACTTTGTCAGGTGTCCGGGCAGCTGGAGTCTGAATGCCTCCCCCGGCCTGAGTTGCAGTGGCAGTAGTAGACGTAGCGACTGCCTGAGCTAAACTGGTACATACCGCCAATATCTGAGCCAGAGTCTCCTGAAGACCCGGAATAACCATAGGCATTGCCGGTGCCTGAGCCTGTCCCGCTGGAGCACCATCGACGGGAACCTGATCCTGAACGATAGGGGGATCCTGTGGTACTAGCCCGACTGCTGTGCGGGCTGGTCCCCTAACTCCACCACGGCCCCGACCCCTTGTGGGTGTGGCTGGTGTCTGGTCACCCTGATCGGTATTGCGTTTCCTCCCCATCTATGAGATAATAAAATAACATGAGTTTAGATTTCAAGAATCAATAGATTGGCACGAAAGAGTTCAAGAAAATATAGATGTTTCCTAAGAGTTCTGCAGCCTCTCAAAGATAAGTACAGAAGTCTCCATACAGATCCGCAAGACTCTACTGAACCTGCTCATGACCGTTGAGTCCTATGCAACCTAGAGCTCTGA
>ML408909.1:0-41031 GCA_005239525.1 Nicotiana knightiana
GCTCGCTCATAGGCGCTCGGCCACAGTAGGCTCGGTATATAACTTACCATCTAATCAGAGGTTTCTCAGTAGGGTCCTTCCCATCGGTTATAGCTCGATGGTAATGAAAATACTTTAATACTATATATATAAACTCTCTGCTCTCTTAACTGTAATTCACGTCTATAACTTGAAGCTCTACTATAATACTTGCACCTCTGGCGCATACATAATCCGGTGGGAGCTTCATACTGGCTTCTTGTGAGGCTGGTACTTCTTCTAACTGGCTTTATTGTAGATCCGTTATAAAATATAGGTGTTTTACTATCTATCTTGTACCTTTGATATTAAGATTAATTCTGCAATATTCTCAATCACGATTTCTATAGTTTTCTGGGTCCGATAATCAGACTTCTGATTTACTTTGTTGATGTAACTCTTTAATTCCCTCTTCCTTCTAATCAGCCTTTATGTAGGCTTAAGCCATCTTATGCTCTGTGGCTCGTGGTATTGATTTAGCCCTTTCATGTACGCTATGGAATGTTCAGGATACAATCTTCTAACAATTCAATCCTTTGTCTATGACCCGAACTCAATTCTTTCTTTTAACTTATATCGGAGTATTTTATGACTGTATGATTGTCAACATATATGTTGCATGACTTATCCGAACTCTTAAGTGTGTTTGTAACGTAACTAATTCGGGATCATTGATCGAATAATTCCTTCCGTTCTTTCTCAGCTTCCTTTAAACATACACTATTACTTTCCCTGGTCTTTCTGCCTCCTTTTTGCGTGCCTACTTAGCTTGTCTTAGTTCCCACGCATGCCGGAATTTTTGTGAAACTTCATATGATCTCGATTATTACTTTTGATTTTACTTCCCGTCCATTAGCCTCGGTAGGTTCCTCTTTCTTATGGAGGACATTCAATGTTGTTGTGAACCTGATGTTATCAGACCATTTCCTCTTTAGGTCACAGATTTTAGGTTGAAGCCTTCTTCCTTATTTTCCTTAGCTAGTCTTTCATTGTAGTACTAAGGGAAGACCCTCTGACTCTTGTATAGCTGTGAGCATATTATATTGTATACTCGACGGACCTTCTGATGTCCTTCCTTGCCTATACTTACCCGTAGTTACTTACCTCCACGTCCTTGTGCTTGTAGGATTGCTTCTGAACTGATATTTTGACTATCTTCCTAGTGGCACTCTCTGTTATTTCTGTAACATTTATACGGTACCTTTAACTACCCCGACTCCTATTTGAATATATCTCAAGTATTATAATGACATTACTGCGAGACTAAATTCTCCATGTTGGGGTTTACTACATTCATTTTGCATGATCAGATGATGATCTCACATTTACTCATCATAAGCAAGATGCAAAATCGAGTTCCTCTAACTCAACACTTCCACAACTATATCTCTTATTGATTGTCTTTCTGAATGTAGGCATCGTCTTATTATGAATAAAATAGAAGTTCGGAATTTAAATTCTTATAAGTGAGCTCTACCACACGATCTAGAGTAATAAGAAAGAATGACAATCCTAAATGCCCTGTAGCCTCCTGCTTATAAGTGTGTTGCACAACAAACCTATAAACAAGAATCTACTAGACACGACTTGTAGACTCCCTAGGATAGAACTACTTTGATACCACTTTCATCAAGTCCCGAACCTGGGGGGGGAGGGGGGAGACCGGCACCCAATGACTCACCTATCCTTGCGTACTAACTTGCAACTAAGGGACTCTGAATATATGATGTCATACTTTGGCCATGGGCCACATTGCAAGACAACTGCGAATGATGACTAAATGCCAATATAAAACTGGGTCGACAAGGCCGTCATAATTATTACAGCTGACAAACCAACCAAATATACATACAAGGCCTGCAAGCCCAACATACTGCACTAACTGACATGATATATCTACAAGCCTCTACTGATGGATTTACTGTGATCGGAATAGCTCCCGACGTACTCATAACATATATACATATATATACAAGATGTACGTAAGGCTCTAGACCCGGAAGCTCCGAAAGGCATAGAGCTTACCAATCAAGCTGAACTCGGGCAACACTTAATGAGGAGCCTACCCGTCTGTCTGTCTGAACCTGCACATATGAAATGCAGCGCCCTCATAAAAGGGACGTCAGTACGAAATAATGTACTGAATATGTAAGGAAATATACTGAAAGCTGAAACTGAATTGATAATATAATAACTGCAAGTAGCTGGAAGTCAAAGATAATCTGAAGATATGCTTACCTGGTGATACTGACTCAACTCTCTCAATATAGTAAGTAAAATAGTTGTCGGACCCTATAAGGCTCGGTATATATATATATAATTGCTCTGCCATAGTAGGCTTGCTTATAGGCGGGCGGCCATACTAGGCTTTGTATCTCAACCAACTGGGCTCGCTCATAGGCGCTCGGCCACAGTAGGCTCGGTATATAATTTACCATCTGATCTGAGGTTGCCCAATAGGGGCCTGCCCATCGATTATAGCTCAATGGTAATGAAAATACTTTAATACTGTATATATAAACTCTTTGCTCTCTTAACTGGACGAAGGAAATACTTAATTGAATATGAAGTCCCGATAAGGAGAATATGGTAACTTACAAAACTAGAAAAATATACATAACTTGCGAGACTAGCAAAATATATGTAAATTCCGGGATATGAATTTTTCCTTATGCCTCATTATCAAACTTGTGTAATGACGAGATCATGCTAAAATGAAGAAAAAGATTGGCCTTAACATACCTGGAGTAAGGAAATCTCCGTATAATACTCTTGGAGAAAATTGCACCGTACTCCTATAGAACCGCAAAATTTTACGTTGCTACGATTCTAACAATTATCGGTAGAAACCTTCATGGATTGAATTTAGAACCCAAAAATTGGATGGAATTCTTTTACTTATGTTCTTGAAGTCTTGAACGAATCAAGCTTCTGTTCTTTGTAGTATTTGGAACGAATGTAAGCTTCTGCTCTTTGAAGCAATTTGAACCAGGAAAATGGTATAGGGCTCTTTCTTTAGGATTTAGAGACGTTCTGATTCTCTTTTACCAAATTACAAATGTAACGAGACTTATAACAAGTCTTGTTTTGTTAAATTCCAATTTAACCTTAGGTACCCACCTAGGCATAAATGAGTAAGAGTCATTCTTAGTCTTGTGGCTTTGTGCCACATTTTTGGGGGTGTAAGTTATTAATTTTTTATCCACTTATTAGTTAACTGGGTAATATCCCGTTACCCTCTAATTAACCAATTACCGCATAATTTAAAAATTTCCTCAAATTACTTAAAATTCTACTTATTTTTAATATACTTTATATCGAGCCTTATAGGGCCGGACATCTATTTTACTTACTATATTGAGAGATTTGAGTCAGTATCAACAGGTAAGCACATATTCAGATTATCTTTAACTTCCAGCTACTTGCAGTTATTATATTATCAGTTCAGTTTCAGCTTTCAGTATATTGCCTTACATACTCAGTACATTATTTCGTATTGACGTCCCTTTTCTTAGGGCGCTACATTTTATGCATGCAGGTTCAGACAGACAGACGGGTAGGCCTCCTCATTAAGTGTTGCCCGAGTTCAGCTTGATCGGTAAGCTCCATGCCTTTTAGATTTGCCGGGTCTAGAGCCTTAGGTACATCTTGTATATATATGTATATATGTTATGAGTAGGTCGGGGAGCTGTTCCGATCACATTATATCCATCAGTAGAGGCTTGTAGATATATCCTATCAGTTAGTGCAGTATGTTGGGCTTGCAGGCCTTGTATGTATATTTGGTTGGTTTATCAGCTGTAATAATTATGACGGCCTTGTCGACCCAGTTCTATATTGACATTTAATCAGCATTCGGAGTTGTCTTGCAATGTGGCCCATGGACAAAGTATGACATCATATGTTCAGAGTCCCTTAGTTGCAAGTTAGTACGAAAGGATAGGTGAGGTACTAAGTGATGGTCCCCCCTCCCCCCAGGTTCGGGGCGTGACAATCGTGCTTCTTCTGTTTAGGGTTCTTCTAGTGGTTACCCGAGACACTAGAGACATATTCAACTTCACTAGCCTCCATCAGCTAAGGGTTGTTTTGAGTGCGAAGAGTTTGGCCTTATAAAGAGATATTGCCCCATACTTTCTAGAGGCACAACTTCACAGACTTCTCAGGCAGTGGTTCTCGCACTGATTGCTTCATCCCCTACCTATTCGGCTAGAGGGGGAGGGCATGCAACCAAAGGTAATCCTAGATGAATGCGTTAGGGTTTGTGGTGGTCCGGCTCGATGATATGCTTTTTCGATAGACATGAGGTAATGGCCTTAGATGGTGTGATGATAGGTATGGTTCTCTAGTTATTCTTGTTTATGTATCCACAACTGTTGGTGATTCTATTGTGATGTATCGTGTATATCAGTCTTGTGTGGTTACTATTGGAGGTTATGAGACTAGGGTTGATCTCTTGTTGCTTAATATGGTGGATTTTGATGTGATTCTAGATATGGATAGGCTATCTCCTTATCATGTTATTCTTGATTGTCGCGCTAAGACGATTGCATTGGCTATACCGAGTTTCCAAGTTTAGAATAGAGGTTTCTCTTGTTCACATTGCTAGCAGGGTAATTTTATTCACTACAAAAAAATTGGTACCTTGCAGGGTACTAGTTCATAATTACGGGGTATTATAGCTTGGATTGTATTTTACCCCAAAGTGTCAAATTTTGACGAAATTCATTTTCTATGATTCGCTCACCCTTCTATGCCATCCTAAGGTGCTGCTAAATTGATGGATCTTATCAACGTCCATGAATGACACCTCCACGAATTTACTTATCACTTGTTTGAAATAGTACAATCCTTATAATCTCCAAATAATCTTTTCCTTGGACTAATGTCAATTACCTTACGACCAATTCAACGTGCAATACCACAGGGTACAACATCACCGTAATTTAATACTGTGAAGCGTAACATCATCATAATATTGCGGGGTGTAACAAAAAAACTAACTCACTAGGAGAGCACTGCAAGATGATGGAACTGGAGTGCAAATAGACGGTCAAGACACATCTGCCTTGGCCACATGTTGCACAGAATAAGCTGTCTTACCATGATGTCCTCTACCGAATTGCCCTCTACCTCCAAATGAGGTACCATTGAAACTACCAGAACAACAAGGTCTCTTATCCCTCATCATAGCCTCTCTTCCCTGACTACGGACACGCTTGATCCTCTGAGCTGTCTCCACAACCTGATGAAACATAGTTCCAATCTCTGACTCTCGGCCATGACAATCCTGATACCATAAGTCAACCCCTCGATGCATCACCTCACTTTTTCCGCCTCAATGTGGATCAAGAAAGCACTATGAAGAGAAAACTCTAATGACCCGACCGGTCATTTTATGTATTTGAGCTCCATTTTCCCATTTGATGCTTCTTATATATTTGGTTGTTATTTTGTGACTTCCAGGGATGGATGGTTAGTTTCCAGAAAGGTTTTGAAGTGAACTGAAACATTTAGTTTCTTTGTTGGAAGCTTCAGTTATAAGAGTTGACCAATAGAATGCTTAGAACTTGTGTGCAAAGTTTGGTCTAATTCTGAGTTGGTTTGGTAGGAATTGAATGCTTAGTTTTGAATGTTGAAGTTCTTGAGTTTATGGTCTTGCATGATAGTTTGGTGTTTGATTTGTCGTTATCGACGTTATTTTGATGTTTTGAGCTCGCGATTGAGCTCGTATGAGGTTTATATATTTGTGTAGATGTTTGATGTGGGGCGTAAAGGGCTCGAGTGGATTTCGAATTAGTTTTGGACTAGTTTGGAGAAGCTTAGGTATTTGCTGGTGCTGCAGACCTCGCAATTGCAAGAGTCTGCTCGCAGTTGGGATAGCTCGCATTAGCAGAGTGAGGATGCACTTGCTATGTTTGGCAGTGAAGTCTTGCGAAGCTAGTGTCACAAATGCGACAGTTACAATTGCGAAGGAAAGTCCACATTTGCAATGCATGGTCGCATGTGCGAGCTTTCTGGTTGCAATTGCGATACCAGAGGCGGAGGGATCCAATTTTCTTTTGCGAGCCATTTCTCGCATTTGCGAGGCTTTCAATTGTGAACCCTCGATGATAATTTCTATATCCGCAGCTTATTATTTAGAAGGGATTTCAGGACTTAGACCCATTTTCTCATATTGTTAACCCTAGACTTGGAGATGGCCGATTTTTGAAGAGGAGTTTCACATAAGGCAACTGGGTAAGTGATTTTCACTTGATTTTGATACTATATCTTGATTTTTTATGGATTTTCACACCTAAATCATGGAATTTAGAAGAGAATTTTTGTGGGGTTTTTACTATATTTTAAAAATTGAAAAACGGATATTTCATAAATGATTTGGACTCGATTTTTGAATTTAATCACATATTTGAACTCGTGGGGTTATGTGTAGTCGGGATCTACCCCTTGACTTTGGTTTTGACCATGTGGGTCCGGGGTTGAATTTTATTAACTTTTGAGAAGTTAGGTAAAGATTAGGACTTTATTATTTGGAATTAATTTCTATTCTATTATTTGATATTATTGAGTTGTTTTTTTACTAGATTTGAGCTGGACGAAGGTTATTTTTAAAAGAATTCTATTTTCGAGGATTGATTTGGGCTTATTGAGGTAAGTAACTTGTCTACCTTTGAGGGAAAGCCCCCATAGGATTTGGCCTTAGTTTCCTAATTGTGTTATGTGAAAAGCGACGTGTACGCGAGGTGACGAGCGTGTACATATGTGCGATGTGTGGTATGTGACCAGATTAGACCTTAGGCTTCTAATATGCCTTATTTAATGATGTCCTTTATATGAAACTTGCTTAATCACTTGAGACTGCCTGAATTTGGTTCCTACAATTGATTTAGCCATAGTCATGCTTTATATGTTGAACACTCATCCGCATTCTTATTATAGTCATGTCCTTGTGCACCTTATTGACAATTATGAGCTTATGTCTTTGACGGTGATTTGGCATATTGCATTGTGATAATTATGGCACATGTGGACATGTTGGATGGATTGGTTGGGTGTTGGAACGGGGTCTTTGCCATGGGAATATTGTGTTGCACGTGTGGCGAAATAAGCGCGGCGTTCTTGGGTTTGCACATGTGACGTAATAAGGGTTGGGATCTTAATTATAGGCATGTGGCGGGATAAGGATGACATTTCTTGGTTATTGCACAAGCGGCGAAATAAGGGTGGCATTCTTGATGATGTTAATGTGGTGGTTTAAGAGTGATATTTTCTATCATGTATATTCATTCTTTAAACTTCGTCATGCATTTCTACAAGTTTTAAGTCGTACTTAACATACTATATATGCCTCTGTTTCTACTTGACGAGTTGCTTCAAATATAACTTTTCTTACTTTGAGTTATTATCACAAGTTTTAACGAGATTATTGGTATTGTACTCCGATATATATTCTTGTTGCCTTTTATTGATAAATGCACAAGTTCTTCGACTAGTGAGTAACACGTGATTTGAATGTCGTCATTACTTCACCTAGGTTAATCTTGATACTTATTGATTATCGATTATGGTGTACTCATACCATATTTCTGCACATTATTCTAACAGTGATTAGGGTACCCACACGGATGATTCTAGAAGCATTTTTGGATACTTATTCTCGTTGGGCACTTGCTATTTCAGTTGAACCTCTGAAAAACAGGAAGCTATTTGGCTAAGGAAGATGTTTAAGGACTTAAACCATGAACAAACATATGCTACTAGGATCATGTGTGATAATTTTTTTAGCAGTTTTAATCTAAAAAAAAAAATCAGTGTTTCATGGTCGAACTAAGTACACTAAGATCAAGTTTTAAACTTGTTTATAACCAAAAATCAACATAAACATCCATAGAACACATCAATACACAATTAAAAGCAGAAACTAGTGTATAATAGATCATATATTAAGCAAATGATTCAGATCGTCACTCAACTATAAATAATTGACTATCAAAGTCATATATCTTTACTTTATCTTTTAAAAGTCACTGTAGTTTACCTATCTCATTGAAATGGTCACTCTTGCCTGATATTGTGTTTTTCTGGTGAAACAAAATGTCATGGCAAAGCTAATTTTAAAAATAAATAATTAAAATATAGATTTAAAACCTACATATTTTAAAAGCCATTTTAATAGGTTCAGATTTTAAACTTGTGTTTTAATTATTTTTTCTTAAAAAGAGTAACCATTTAAGTGAGATAGATAAAGTAGAGTGACTTCTTAAAGACAAAATAAAGATATATGACTTCGGCCAAATATTCAAAGTTGATAGATTACTTGAGCCATCAACTCGTCAGGTATTACATATGGAACAATGCAACATGTTAATAATTAGCAATTTAAAAACCTATTCTCGTCAAACAATAAACAGAATTTCAAAATTTTCGGTTGGATACTAATTAAACTTTTAAAGAGTATTTACTTCTCATTGGTTGCCACGAAACTGTTCACATTTCCAAATTAATTCACAATAAATAATTTACTGAATTATTGAAAGAAAACTGCTAAAACCGAATCCTTCTAATAATAATATATAAATGTCGTAAACGTAGTGGAATTTACGCATCCGAACCACAAATGAATTTGGTATATTTTGTCTCTTTATTTAATTAAGCATTGTTTCCAAGTACTTGTTGTTCAATTAAAGTAACTACAAAACGTCAAACCTAGTGATAAATATTGGAGTCCATAATATAAATTAAAAAGGAAAAATTATAATATTAAAAAGTTAAAAAAAATAAAAAGAAGATAAACGTTATAATTTAGAAGGTACAATAGGTATTTGGCAATCCAAAATTTGAAAAGTTTAGTTGAGTGACCTTCTCAGTGCAATAGGCATAGTTCAGTGACTTTGTTGTTACAAACGAAAGTAAAGTGACTTTAGGAGATAATTTAGGATAGTTGAGTGATCATTTGAGTAATGAACTCTAAATATTGTGATAGACTAATCATGTATATATACTTCCTACAATGTACTGTAGTAAACTATCCTTTGCATATAAATTTTATATGACATTTGAGTAATTTATGATATTTGAAAGCAAGAATATATACAGAGGGGAATATTCAATTGATCCTATTAACACGTGTGTATATTTATTAGTTGTACAAGTGAGTTGGTAGTTATATACAGCTATAGGTGTATGTAGTATAAATAGGTGTAGATATGAGTTGTATTCATTATTCCCTGCATTACTTACATTTTGAGCTAAGCTCATTATCTAGTGAAATAGAAAAGAAGTTTCCGGAAGCTTCCTCGTCTGTGACATCTCTTGTTCGCCATTAGAGCTTACTCGATATGAGCTTATCTTCTTCATCTTCTTTACTATTTTGTCATGGTATCAGAGTATGTCTCTCGATCCTAAACTCAATTAGTCAATTTTCCTTCCTATTTGAAGCGTATCTCTACGGTATTTTTCTGTACGAATATCAAAATTTTCCCAATTTTTTTTTCCGAATCGATCCTTGATAATCATGGCTATTGATGAAAACACAATGTTCCACAAATCCGGCCTTGGATTCGACAAATCCGCTCTACATGCATCCATCTGAAAGCGTTGGTTCTATGCTTGTGCCGGCACTTTTCGACGGATCAGGATACAGATCACGGAGAAGAGGAGTTCTGAGAGCTCTCTCAGTGAAGAATAAAGTAGGATTTATAAACGGAAAGTGCAGAAAGCCAGATTCTCAAGATTCTAGCTATGATCAATGGGAGCGCTGTGACGACATGGTCACATCGTGGATCCTAAATTCTATCTCAAAGGATTTGGTGGATAGTCTACAGTATGTTAATGACGCTCAGGAACTTTGGAAAGAGCTTGAAGACAGATATGACCAGACAAATGGAGCGAAATTGTATCAATTGCAGAGGAAGATAAATGATTTGAGTCAAGGAAACCCTAGATATCACTGGGTACTATACTAAAACGAAGAAGCTTTGGGAAGAACTTAACACGTTGAATGCATATGCTCAGTGCAAATGCAATTGCACATGTGGTGCTAAGGCAAATATACAGAAGGCTGAGCAAGACAGAAGACTGATTCAGTTTTTAATGGGACTAAACGAAGTCTATATTGTAGTTAGGGGAATTATTTTAATGATGTATCCATTACCCTCACTCGCACAAACCTTTTCAATTCTCATCCAAGAGGAGAAACAAAGAGAGGTCAAGCCAAACAATCAATTGGTGATTGAATCTACTTCCTTGAGTGCTAACATATCAGGAGGAAATCACTTCAGGACAAACTTTGGTCAAAAAACAAACATTGCATACAACACTGGATATGTGAACTACAATCAACAGGGAAACATAACTGGAAACAACAACTACAGGGGAGGATATTTTGGAAATAGGCCACGACCTTTTTGTGACTATTGTAAGAAGCCAGGTTACACTAAGGAAAGATGCTACAAGTTGCATGGTTATCCTCAGGATTCAAGGTTCAACAAAGGGAAGAGAATTGCTGCCAATATACATGAAAGTCAAGGAGAGAGTGTCATTGAAGGTGGAGATGGAAACAATGGACATGCACAGGAACAAGACAGAACTATGCAAAATCTTGCTAAGGAAGTTGGTGAGCATCTTGGAGAATTTTCATGCTGGAAATGGAGGAAATGAACTGAAAGCAAGAGCTGTGAATTTTGCAGGTATCTCATCTTGTTCAACTCATTTTGATTGTGGTTCTAGCTCATATGAATGTTCTAGGTTTGTTGCTGACTCTTGGATACTTGATTCTGGGGCATCAAACCATATGACCTATGATAAATCCATGTTAATCAATGTAAAAACCTTAGTCTACCCTTTCCTAGTTACTTTTCCCAATGGTATAAAGGGAAGGTGACATTGATGGGAGATGTAGTAATGAGCCCTAAGTTCACTCTGAAAAAAGTTCTCCTTGTCCCCAGTTTCAAATTCAACCTAATCTCAGTACATTGCTTAACAGTTCAATTTGATTGCTTTGCCATATTCACCAAATTTGCTTGCATCCTTCTGCAGGCCCCTTCACTGAAGTGGCCTCTGGCAATTGGTGAAAGTAAGGATGGTTTGTATCTCTACAAATCAGATTCTTGCAAGTCCAACACTTTAGATTTCTGCAAATCTAATTCCCTAGTCCTTGACACTTCATCTAGTGCATCAAATAAAGGTGATGTAATCACTAAGTCTACTCCATCTAGTATAACCAGTAGCAGTAGTGTTAGTCCACACTTTTCTTCACACATTACATCTAGTTTACATAATTCTTTTCCTATTGCATCTAGATCACACACTTCTTCTCATGAATGTAATAAAGTTGTCACCAATTCTCATGTGCAATATGAAGAAAATACTAGTTCTACATGCAATGCATCTATGAATAATAAACACATGATTGATCTCTTGTGGCACAATAGATCGTGAGATGTACCCTTTGTCAAGATGAGAGGAATTGAGTCCATACCCTTCCACTTTTCACCTAACAATCCTTTATTTGTCTAATATGCCCAATGGCTAGACAGAATAGACTGTCATTCTCAGAAAGAACTACAATAACAACCAAAATCTTTGAAATCTTACATGTAGACTTGTGGGGGCCCTATCATGTGCCAACACATGATAGGAATAAGTACTTTATCACCTTAGTAGATGACTACAATAGGTTCACTTGGACACTCCTTCTTAGCTGCAAGAGCAATGCCCTGCAAGTAATCAAGGCTTTCTCTGCCATGGTGAAAAATCAATTCAATTGTTCCAATAAGATCATTAGAACATATAATGGCCTTGAGCTCATAAATTCTGAGACTGCTTCCTTCTTGCAGTCTGAGGGAATCATACACCATAAAACATGCCCCTATACACCTCAACAAAATGACATAGTCGAAAGAAAACACAAGTACCTTTTAGAGACAGCCAGGGCATTGTTTTATCAGTCCAAACTACCCATGCAATACCGGGGAGAATGTATCCTCATCTTAACATATTTGATTAACAGAATTCCTTCTACCACTCTCAAAAACAAATGCCCATTGGAGCTACTGTACAAAAGAAAACCCAAATACTCTCACCTCAAAAGTTTTGGATGCCTTTGCTTTCCTACAACCCTAAAGACTCACAAAGAGAAATTTTAATCTAGATCCTTAACTCATGTATTTGTGGGATATCCTTTTGGGACAAAGGGCTACAAGATACTCAATCTAATCACAAAGAAAATTCATGTTTCAAGGGATGTTGTATTTCATGAAAGTGTATTTCCTTTTTCTTTGCACTCTAATTTCAATAGAGTCTTTCCCTCATTTCCACAAGTAAATACATAATTAGCATAAGAATTATTCCCTTCTCATAGGTCAGCATCTATCCATACTTCTCCTAGTACATCACTCCCAACAATGTCACCTGATCCTCCATCACCAGGGGTAAGAGAACCTAATTCTCATGTGACTTCAAGTTCAGAAGAACATTTTTCCTTTTCTGATAACAATGAAACTCTGTCCAACAATACTCCTAACTCAATAATACAATAATCTAATGAAACTTTAGGAAGGCCATCCAGAACCCTCAAAGTCCCTACTTACTTGAAAGATTACAACTATTCACTACCCAAATTACAAACAAATCATCCTGAATCTCCCTCCAGTAGTAACCAAAGCACCACCTCACTCTCCTTCAATGTATCCATACTCAATGCCCAATGTGTTTCACTCAATTCTTTGAGTTCTGATAGTTAGCAACTGATCAGAACCATTTCCCATGAGACTGAACCCAGTTCATATGAAGAGGAAACTGATGATCCTGCTTGGCAGGCAGCTATGAATCAAGAGTTTGAAGCCCTTTATGCCAATCATACTTGGAGTCTTGTGCCTCTTCCAACTGGAAAAAGGGCAATATGATGTAAATGGGTATACAAGGTGAAGTACAAGGTAGATGGTAGCATAGAGAGATTGAAAGCAAGGCTAGTAGTGAAGGGATACGCTCAGGAGGCTGGGGTAGACTACACAAAAACTTTTTCACCAGTAGTTAAAATGACAATTGTTAGGGCTCTAATTAGGATAACAGTAAAGAAAGGCTGGGACATTTTTCAATTGGATGTGAATAATACATTCCTTCATGGAGACCTTCATGAAGAGGTATACATGGAAGTACCTCCAGGTCTAGCTGTAGAGAGGTCAGAATTAGTGTGCAAATTGAACAAGTCCTTATATGGATTAAAGCAAGCAAGTAGACAATGGTATGAGAAGTTAACTGAAGTTCTCTGTTCCAGGGAATACACACATTCTTTATTAGACTATTCCTTGTTTTACAAAAGACATGGAGATTCAGTGGTGTTTGTGGCTGTTTATGTAGATGATGTCCTGGTAACAGAGACTGATTTACAAGAAATAGAAGCACTAAAGGCCTACTTACATAAGACTCTCAGAATAAAGAACTTATGAAGACTACACTATTTTCTAGGACTAGAAATTCTATATAAGGGTGATGGAGTATTGATATCACAAAGGAAATTCACAATTGATTTACTGTCAGAATTTGATTGTATGAAGTATTACTCTTTGACCTCGCCACAATTAAACTAAGTGTAGACGAGGGGTCTTTGTTACCTGATCCTTCACACTTCAGAAACCTAGTGGGAAAACTGAATTACCTGACTAACACAAGATTTGATATATCCTATAGTGTGCAACATTTGAGTCAGTATATGCAAAGTCCTAGGGAGCCACACTTGAAAGCTGCATATCATGTGCTGAGATATCTCAAAGGTGATCAAAATTTAGGGATTTTTTTATCCAACAACAAAGATTACAGGGTTAGAGCCTTTAGTGATTCAGATTGGGCAGCTTGCCCTGACTCAAGAAAGTCAGTTAGTGGTTATGTTGTATTGCTGGGTGATAGACCTATCAGTTGGAAATCAAAGAAGCAACACACCATCTCATTGTCCTCAGTAGAAGCAAAATATAGAGCTGCCAAACAAGTTGTGGGAGAATTAGTATGGCAGCTCAGGTTACTCGCAGAATTGACAGCCCCCGTAACATTTGTTGTGCCAGTCTTCTGTGATAGTCAAGCAACACTTCACATAGCCAAGAATCCTGTATTCCATGAACGCACAAAACACATAGAGATGGACTGTCATTTTGTGAGAGATCAAGTACACGAGGGGCTCATCACATTGCACCACATTTCCACGAATGAACAACTGGCTGATATCTTCACTAAGCCCCTCACAGGGGTGAAACACTGCAATTTACTGAGCAAGTTGGCTGTGAGTTCCTCCCTTCCAACTTGGGGGGAGGGGGGGTATTAACACGTGTGTATATTTATTAGTTGAATAAGTGAGTTGGTAGTTATATACAGCTGTAGGTGTATGTAGTATAAATAGGTGTAGATATGTGTTGTATTCATGATTCCCTGTATTACTTACATTTTGAGCTAAGCTCATTCTCTAGTGAAATAGAAAAAAAGTTTCCAGAAGCTTCCTCGTCTATCACATCTCTCGTTCGCCATTAGAGTTTACTCGAGGTGAGCTTATCTTCTTCATCTTCTCTACTTTTTTGTCAGACCCAAGTAATAGTGACGGTAAATTAATATAGCTTTTATACACCTCTTTGGATAATCAAATAATTTAGGAAAGGAAGCATATATATAACTTGTTCAATTGTTAAGTTATTTGACATTTTAATCCAGCAACTATATAACAAGGATTCCCGTCCTATCACTTATTCCTTTGTTTAATTCAGCTTATAATTTCTTTAAAAAGTGGAGATTCAATCTGACTTGATTGGATATAAAGCAAGTAACAATTAGAGAAGGAAGAAAGGTGACTACTTTCCCTTTTGGCAATCATATTTCAATTAAAATAAGTTGGAACATGAATATATATAAATAAAATAAAACAAGACAAAAGCAGCCTTTTATGAGAAAAGAAGTAGCAGAAACCTCATACTATAAAATAATGCAAGATTTGATACTACTTATTTGGAATACACTTAACCTAGAAAAAGCTATATAGAGGATTCCCAAAAAAAAAAAAAAAAAAAATTGTTTGGCTTGCTTCTCTCAACATGATCTCATTATAACGTTACGTGCACTAATTTTGCAGTTTAGCCCCAAATAGAGAAAAAAAATGTCATTTTTATCTTCCCTATAAACAATAATAGCTGATAATTATACATTTTTAAAGAACTTTGTTTTTGTTTTTCTTTTTTTTTCCTTGAACCAAAAAAAATGTTCTTCTTTTCCTTTTACTGTAAATAGTTTCCTTTTATCTGGAAACGTAAGTCCACTTAATTTGTCCAACTTAAATGATTTACTTAGCTTGACCAAAAATAAATAAAAGTTTTATTGGACTCGAGCACTGGACGTGCATGAGATTTTCTTCAAAATGAAACTGCTATTAAATTTATAATGTTGACCGCAACAATTACAAGCATCTTGAACTGAAAAATTACCTAAACACACAATTCCATTCAACTGGTTCCTCCAATTCTATTTTACTTTGCTCTTTCACTATCTTTTCTTTGGAAAATATTTACTTCAAAGAGTAAATTCAAAAGAAAAAAAAGAGTTAAAAACGTTTAACCCTAATTCATTATACACTGTGTTTATCCTTAAAATCGGATAATATTTAAACTTATAATGTGATTTTAATGATGCGTGATTTCATCTAATAACAATTGATAAATAACATAAATTAACAATAACATAAAGCAAACCAGTGTTGAAATGCAATTCAACCCTCGAGCTAGTGTGTCGTCAAACTGACTAACACTAAAGTAATGAAATATAAAATAAACTGATAAATAAGAAAGTATGAGAGAGAGTGTGTGTTATATTGCTTTGATATGTGAGAATAATGTGTACTACAAATGATTAGAACCCCCTTTATAGAGTAGAAGAATTCTACTTATGGTACAATTCTAATTACAGAAGGAAATCTCATGATTAGCTAAATAATCATTCTTGATTTGATCCGTTCCGAAATTTTTGCCATGATCCTCGACCAGTCACGAATATCTCCTTTCTGTTATTGTGCTATCGATGGTCTTGCTCGATGTCTACCTTGTTTGGTCTCGGCCGGTCTCGATCTCGACAGGTATCTCGAATCCCGAACTCGGTACCTTATCCCCATGCCTCGGTCTGATCTACTATGGGGCCGATCTTCGATCCATCCCCCTGATCTCGGTTAATCAGTAAAATCGGTTAGGCCCGGTTTTACCCGTTTACACACTGCTTCAAAACATCGATTTGGTCCAACATGGCAAGTTAATGCGGCAAGTAAAACCGAGTTATATTTTATCTTAAATATGTATCACTTATTTAAATTCGTCAAAACTGAAAAACCTGTAACATGATTATGTCATAAATAATTTTTTTGGTGTCACTCCTAACTTTTTATTCCTTTTTCATCCATCTAGGGCATTAGAACATAGCCATATTTAACCAACCGATAATAGGAAATATTTATCGAAAAATATCCCTAGAAGTCAGTTCTACGAAGACCTTTTGGAGATTGGCCTTTCTTTCTCTCCACCTGAATACCAAATCACAACTAATTTATCATGGTTTACTAATATATTAATATGAAAATATATACTAATCGATAATCATTAAGTGAAAAAAGTGTAAATAAAAAAAACATATACTAATACATATTAATCGATGATATAGAGATTGAATTCAGCTCAGAACCAAAGTAATACCCGCCAATAGTACATATTATGAAATGTGAAAAAAAAAAAGAAGTGCAAAGAGACAAGAATATTAAGAAGTCAATAGTTCTCAATTGAATACTGTATTATTAAGACAGGATATGAGGGCCATCAGCTTTAAAAGAATTAGGATCGAAAGTAAAAAATGTGGGGCTTTTAGATTAATTACTAATTGTTGATTAATTAACGGAATGGGTGTGATGGTCGAGTAAAAGATTAGTGGGGGTGGCTCAAGATTAGGTTACTTCAGTTTATTTAATCAAAAAGAGCGGGCAATGGAATATTTAGAGGCACGCGATTGTTATAGCATTATGTGGATTAAGGAAACAATGTATTCGAACTAAATATTTTAAACAAAATGAATAGATGGAATTTATTTGTCTTTTATGTACATATTTATTTTACTATAATTTGGTACTATATATATTTTCACTTTAATCTATAATCTTAGGGACTATTTAGTTGGTGGTATAAGTGATAACAATCTCGAGATTGGATGCACGGTAATTTTATCCCACATCTGATTAAATTTTAAATGAGGGTTTAGTAATTTTGAGATTAGTTAATCCCACAATGGTAGTATTATTCTATCCCACGTTGAGAGTAGAATAATAATTCTGGGATTAGTTAATCCTTGGATAGATACTAAAATAACAAAGATGTCCTTCTCCAAGGCCCTGTCATAACCCAAAATCCCACTAAGTCGTGATGGCACCTAACCTAACCCGCTAGGTAAACCCAATTGTATAAGTAACTACTAAGAAAAGAAACAAGGTAGAGATAATAAATAAAATGGCCAAAAGAGTCTAATACAACTCCCCTCAAGGACTGGTAGTACAAGTCATGAACCACTATGATTTAGATTTACAAACCGATATGAAGAATAAATATGATATCTGTTTGAAGTTTACATAAACAGAAACTCATATCCTACGCTACCACGAACAAAAGATAGCTTGAATTTTGAACGCAGGTACATCCTCAATGCAAGGTTTCGTCTTTCACCGCTACGCAGCTCCAAGATATGCACCAAAGGTGTAGAAGTGTAGTATCAGTACAACTGACCTTATATAATCAATAAGTATCTTGACTAACCTCGGTGAAGTAGTGACGAAGTTTTTAAGTCAAAAGATACTCACTAATATAACCTTTTCAGTTAAATTGCAATAAAAAGAATACTTGCAATAATAGAGAAGAGTACAAGAACAAATATGCGAAGCAGTAAATGATTACTAAAAGAAGTCACAGTCAGTTTTCTCAATGTCACAACCAATCCTTTTCTTCAAGTGATAACCAAACAACATAGTAAATTCACGTATCTTCATAGTATGAGCAATTTGTTCAAGATATCAAGTTAAATGGCATGGAAACACCTTTCGTACATTTATCTCATTCTCACCAGATAGATGAATGTATGTCAAATCAATTGGCACGACAACACCCTTCGTACATTTATCTCATCCTCACCAAATATACGCGTAACAATACCAACCAGGTAAAAGAAATGTCAATAACAGTAATAAAGAAGTGGAGAATACAGAGGTAGCAGTAACGAACTAGGCAAAGCACACAAACAACAATGACAAACAGGGTGGAAGGCATAGAAGTAATGATAACAATTAGGGTAAGAGAGCATAAATTTTATTATCTAGCAAAGTAGAAGGTTTAGACGAGAGTATAACAAACGAGGAAAAGGCATAGATATAAATGTAACAAACAAGACGTAAAACATGATTGTGACCAGATAAACAGATATGAAGTATGAAGCATAGATAGCACAATAACAATTAAGGTAGGAAGCAAACACGTGACGGCAACAAGTCACATAAAAAGCATAGGTGCAACAATGTGATGACCCAAAAGGTCATCCCGTATTTTTCTAGCTAATTCTATGTTTCGAGGTTGTAAAAACCTTATTCTAATCTTACCTCGATTTGCATGCACAGTCCGGACGTGTAGCCGGGAAGCCTTTATGTGAAAAACTGATAAAAATGATAATTTTGTATTAGAAATTTGAATAAAGTTGACTTCCGTCAACATTTTTGGTAAACGGTCCCGGACCCGTGATTTGACGGTCTCGGAGGGTCCGTAAAAAAATATGGGACTTGGACGTATGCCTAGAATCGAATTCCGAGGTCCCAAGCCCGAGAAATGAATTTTTTAAAGAAAATTATTTTCTGAAAGATATAAAAGTTTTTGAAAATGAAATTTGATGTGAAACCTGTGGTATCGGGCCCGTATCTTGGTTCCGGAGCCTGGTACAGGTTCAATATGATTTATATTTGTTATCTGTGAAGTTTGGTAATAAACAGATTTGATTTGACATGATTCGGGTCAAAAATGCAAATTTTGATGTTTAAAGAAGTTTTGAGAAATTTCATTGATTTTGAGGTTTAGTTCGATGTTTATGATGTTATTTTGGTGTTTTGATTACTCGAGTAAGTCCGTAGGATATTTTTGAGGTTGTGTGTATATTTGGTTTTGAGCCCCGAGGGCGCGATTGTGTTTCGGATAGTATTCGGGTCCATTTTCCCTCATTTTCCACTGCCGTATCTGTCTGCTGTCCCTCCCTTCTATGCGATCGCATATGCTTAGTCGCGATCGCATAGTGTTAATTTGGGCCCCCCAGTTTTTCCTTCACTGAGATCACATAACTCCATCTGCGATCGCAGAAGCCAGCCTGCCCCTTATACGCGATCGCATAAAGTTTCCCGCGATCGCTTAGCATATCTTACACCAGCAGCTAATTCCTTCTATGCGATCGCGCCTCGATTCCCGCGATCGCGATTCACAAAGCACCCGGGCAGAATATAAGTTTGCAAAATCGGGGGTTTCATCATTTTTGACATATTTTGACTTCTAGAACTTGGTTTAGGCGATTCCTTGAGGGGTTTTCACACAAATCGAATGGGTAAATGTTCTTCCACTAGAATTAATTATATTTCATGAATTAGTTCTTGTTTTCATCATTTAATTTGTGTTTTGGGTTGAGGGGATTGTGAGTTTTGAAAGAAAGTTTCTAAAATGAAAAGTCATGATTTGAAAGACCAAATGTTATCGGAATTGGATAAATTTAGTATGGATGAACTCGTATCGGAATGGGTAATCGAAATTTGTTAAATTTGTCGGGTTCCGAGGTGCGGGCCCGGGAGTCGACTTTTGGGTCGATTTTTATGATTTTGTAAAGATTGAGACTTTATTATTCGGAATAGTTCCTTATACGTTTTATATGTATTTTGAAGTTGTTTTAGTTGATTTTAAGCCGTCCGGAGGCCTTCCCGCCCGAGAAGTCTATCTTTGAGTATCGGGTTGTCATCTTTGAGGTAAGTATCTTGCCTAACCTTGTGTGGGGGAACTACCCCTTAGAACTGAGTCTTCCTTGTTGATTGTAGTCCGGGTATGCGAGGTGACGAGTGTGTACTCGTACTTATTTGCAATTAGATTGACCTTTTAGGATTCGTAGATTCTTATATTACCTGTATGATTTGTAATTGTTACACTTGAATCCTTGGTTGTTAATTTCATTCCTTCCTGTTTAAATTAGAATTACTTATTTTTGGATTCTTCGTTGGCTATTTGACTTTACTTGACTTAACTGAATATTCCACTTCTCTTATCATCATGCTATATTTCCTTCCTAGCTTGCCTAATTGACTATAATTAGTGTCATCTAGCCTTGTATTTGACTAGCCGTAGTTGGAACATCTATTCATTGGAGTCAAGCATGCCCGTGAGTCTTACATTGTGATTTATATGACTATTCCCTTAAGTGCTACTTAGGTCTAATTGTTAGACATTTATGTTATTGGTATTTCCTTGATGTTGCCTATTACTGGGCCTTGTTGAAGTTGAGTTTATTCCGTGAAGTTAACTGTTTAGGTGAAGATTTTTTATAGTTGTTTCCCTTGCCAGGATTTTGTGGTTTCTCTTATTATTTTGTTGTTGATGATGTTGTTTGCTTTGTTGACTCCCTTACTGGGATGTTATGATTTCTATTACCGTTTATGCTGTTAATGATATTGTTTTCATTGTTGACTCCCTTGCCGGGATGATATGATTTCTATTGTTGTTTATACTATTGATGATACTGTTTGCGTCATTGACTCCCTTGCCGGGATGTTGTGATTTATGGTTCTTATTGTTGATTTCCCTTGTTAAATTGTTGTTTATGTTATTTAGTACGAGGGGACATTTTCGTGCCATGTTTATGTTATTAAGCACGAGGGGACATTCCGTGCCATGTTATGTTATGTTAGCACGAGGGGACATTCTGTGCCATGTTTATGTTATTTAGCACGAGGGAACATTTTCGTGCCATGTTTATGTTATTTAGCACGAGGGGACATTCCGTGCCATGTTATGTTATGTTAGCACGAGGGGACATTCTGTGCCATGTTTATGTTATTTAGCACGAGGGAACATTTTCGTGCCATGTTTATGTTATTTAGCACGAGGGGACATTCCGTGCCATGTTATGTTATGTTAGCACGAGGGGACATTCCGTGCCATGTTTATGTTATTTAGCACGAGGGTACATTTCGTGCTATGTTATGTTATGTTAGCACGGGGGGACATTCCGTGCCATGTTTATGTTATTTAGCACGAGAGGACATTCTGTGCCATGTTATGTTATGTTAGCACGAGAGGACATTCCATGCCATGTTTATGTTATTTAGCACGAGAGGACATTCTGTGCCATGTTATGTTATGTTAGCACGCGGGGACATTCCGTGCCGTGTTTATGTTATTTAGCACGAGGGGACATTCCGTGCCATTTTTATGTTATTTAGCACGAGGGAACATTCCGTGCCGTGTTTATGTTATTTTAGCGCTAGAGGACATTCCGTGCCGTATTTATACATTATTATTTCCATTGTTCTTGTTTGCTATTTACTGCATTTATGGGCAAGATTTGATATTTCTAGGGTACTGCATGGCAATTTCTGAGTTACGGACTGAGTTACGGTGGATAAATCTTGAGGAGATTTTGATCAAGGGATTTTATTGAAAAGTATTATTGAAGAAACAATGGTTTTGAAATGATTATATTTGAATGAATTTTACATCGAAGATATATTTGAAAAGTGCTAGTCTTGCCTAAAATGATATTTGGAAGTCATTTATTGGGAAAGCATCTTTGGGAAGTTTCGTATTTTGAAAGAAACTATTTTTTACGTAATTCTCTCTATTAAATATACTTATATCTACTTTTGGAGAAAGTATGTTTTCAAAGGAAACTCTTCCATACTAAAATGATTTTATTTGCAAAACTTTTTCATATGAACTGTTGTTTAAAGATTTCCACAAGTCTATGAATTTTAATGGCTAAGGCCCGATGTGAACAAACCGACGTAGAGTTGAGTTATTGGCGTTCTCTATTGTATTGTGATTCCTTTCGGTTTGACTTATTTTGTTGTCCATCTTTTTGTGTATTTTTATGCTGTTTCGTGATTGATTTCTGTAATTTCCTTCCGCTTTATATTGTCATTGTCGTAAATTATTCCGTGAAGCCTTAGGTAGATGTAACGTTCGGTCATTTCTATATTCATGTTATTTCTTTTGTAGGCCAGTGGTGTCTTGACTAGTCCTCGTCACTACTCCACCGAGGTTAGTCTTGATACTTACTGGGCACCGTTGTGTGTGCTCATGCTACACTTCTGCACATTTTTGTGTGCAGATCCAGGTATATATTGTAGTAGCTGTGTGGATGATTGCCGAGGAGACTCAAGGTAACCTGCTGTTGCGTTCACAGGCGTCGGAGTCACCTTCTTTGTATTTATTATTCATACACTGTTGTATTTATTTCCAAACAGATGTACTTAGAAGTTGTAGAAGATTCGTACAGCTTATGACTTGTACTACCGGTTTTGAGAAAGTTTGTACATTATGTTGAGATTTTATATCGAGACTGCTAGCCTTCTTTTATTATTGTTGTTATTCAGTAATTGTTAGGCTTACCTAGTCCCTAAGACTAGGTGCCATCACGATACCCAACGGAGGGAAATTTGGGTCATGACAAACAATGACAACTTAGAATGAAGACATAAATGTATATGCAATGGCACGACATCACCCTTCGTGCTTTACTCTCTTCCTCACATGATAATGTATATGCAATGGCACGACATCATCCTTCATACTTTACACTGTTCCTCACCAAGCACATGTATATCAATGACAAGCAAGATATGAAGCATGGATAGCATCACGAAGAGTGGTTAAGCAAATATACCACGTGAACATCAATCATAACTCTCGAACCAATAAACAATTCAATTAACCTCAATAACCCTATTGATTATCTTGACAAAGCTCAAACATGCTTTTTAACATAAGTATAGAATTCAAGTACCTCAGAATTACGGTCATAAACATGTATTTTGTGATTAGGTATATTGATGACCGAATTTAGCACATCAATAGTTTCACAAAAAGGCCGTCAAAATATGGTTATGACAAGTTGAATTATGGTTCTAGCATTGAAATTCATATTCATATTATTATAGAAGTCAAGTAAAATATGAGACAATAAAATCACATAGTCTTACAAGGCACAAAGAGCCGTATAATCTACCCCGAGCATGGATAATCCTGACACATGTATATACGCTCGTCACCTCGGACATGCATCACCTCCACATATAACAAACAATATCATTTTATTAGAAAAAATTCTCCCAACAAAGGTAGGCAAGACACTTACCTCAAGTAAGCTAAATCACCACTCTAAGAAGCCCTTCTCGCGCAAATTAATCTCCCGACGGCTCGAATCTAGCCGAAATAACTTAATATCACAAATAAAAGCCATATAAAAAGATTCTGAATAATAAAGCTTCGATCTTCGAGGACCGTACCCCGGAACCCGATAAAACTCACAAATTTCGAACACCCATTCCAATACGAGTCCAAATATATGTTTTCATCGAAATTCGACCTCAAATTATCAATTTATATTTAATTTATTTTTTTTACTAAATCCCCAATTTTTTTCAATTTAATTCATCAAACAATCGAAAATTCAAGGTTGGAATCATGAAATATAAACAAATCCGAGTCAAATATACCTACCCTAATTCAAATTGTGAAACTTTTCTCCAAAATCGTCCAAATTCAAGTTCCAAAACCTTGTGAGAAAAAGTGACTAAGTTTCGGAACAAGTAAATAAGAAATGCAATAATTTTTCCAGCTCGATTCAGATCTTAGATGACCCCAAAGCTCATATTTAATAATCTCAACATAATCCTTGCAAGATTATACCCAAGACAGCCTTTTGAATCAACCCAATTTGGCCTTAAAATGAGGAAGATATGATCTTTTGAAATTTTAAAGAAAGTCTGAAAATTTCAGGGACATAAATGATATTTTCATAATTATTCACACAACAAAAAACAACAATAAAAAAAATCTTCGTTTTAGCAACCAAAACTCATTTGGAACCTTCTAGACACAAACTATATATGCATTTCAATCATAAAACACGCTATGAACCTGTTCGTGCACTCAAAACACCGAAAAGAGGTCATCTTAACCCGACATTGATCATGGTCAAACTCCAAATTCTTAATTAGTCTCTCAACTAATGATTCAAAACATACCCGAGCCCCTCGGGACCCCATCCGATCAAAATAACAAGTAAAAATCCATTATCCAAACTTATCCAAAGTCTTAAAATCCCCACGGAACATCACAACAAAGAATCGAGGCTCAAACCGAATAGAACTTATCTTAGATTGTTAAATATTTATTCCTTCAAAGGAATGTCTGAATCACACTTGCACACTTCGGATTAATTTTAAACTTTCACACAAACTCAACTTAACTATATAGACCTATCCAAAGTGTCAAAACACATTGGAGTCCAATAACATCAAAGTCAACTCTTGGTCAAACTTATGAACTCTTAAGTTCATCAAATTGCTAACTTTTGAGAAATAGAATCGAATTCCTCTAGGAACCTCCAAAACCAAATTAGAACATATGTACAACTCCAAAATCATCATACAAACCTATCGAAATAATTAAAATCTGATTCCGAGTTTGTTTACCCAAAAGTCAAACCTTGGCAACTCTTCCAACTCAAAGCTTCCAAATCGAGAGTCATTCTTCCAAATCAATCCCTAACCACTCGAAAATCGAAACCAACTATGCATGTAAGTCACAATACATTATATAAAGATGCTCAAGAACTCAAATCACCGAGCCGTACGTTAAAGCTTAAAATGATCGATCGAGTCATTACTGGCCCTTGCCCCAAAGTCTTCTAAACAATTCATGGTAAAAATTGAAACTAAAATTTTATCTCACTTATGTAGGATACACCAAACACATGTTTATATTATATCCCGTATATCCCAATTATGGTATCTAACATATTAGTCCAATGAATTAAATATCTACCAATAAAAATATATTCACTAAACAATTCTATTGTTATTTAGTTCTCGTATTATAATTATGGTATAACTTGTTCCCAACCAAATGATCCCTAAGGTTAAACTAATTAATTTGAGTATGGAGGTAAATATTTCGGGGGTTGAACTACGTATAATTATTGTAATAGATCTTGGATGACAATTGTTGAGGGACTTATAGACTACGTTAAATTACGAATTATGTTATGTGGAGTCCTGTAGAGAAAATTCAAGCTTAAGTTGGAGGATTCAAAAATATAAAAGTAAAAATTTTAAAGGGACACATTTGAATGCAATAATTTCATGAGGTTAATTTGTAAAGAATATTTTTTTTACTTTCTCGACATTCACTAAATTATTTTCTTGTCCGTTTAATACATGAAAATTTGCATTGATGAATTTAAACCGTCATTCCACCTAATAGCTTAAGGGATGCGTCTGGTTTGTGAACATGTTATGTATAAATTATAATGTGTGGATTATAACACATAAATTAAATAATAACGAAAATATTTAGTGAATATACTTTTATTGGTCTCATTGGACTAATAATAAAATATATGCATTAAAATATGAAGTTATATTTGGTTTACACTAGATCAACTTGGATAAGTTTTCTAAAATATTGGTAAAGTATATGCCATATCTCTAATTTAAATGGAGTATCCTTGATAAACCCTTGTGCAAAGATGGGTAAAATGATACGTGAGTTGTTGAGGGAAATCGACCTTGGGATGAATTTATTTGTTAACTGCATCTCCTCCCCGACTTGTGAATGAATGATATTTATGGATCTACCTGGATCAATCAAAACACGTTAACATCAGTATCTAACATATGCAACTTAATTACCAGTGCGTCATGGCATGAGAACATCAGGCCGTTCGAGTTAGAATCGTCGAAGGAAATGTTTACTCGGGTGAATGCTTCTTGACTTTGCTTTTTGTGTGCGATGGACACCTTAGCATACTTCTGTCTTTGGGCCATACTTTGTCTCCCATGTCTCTCAAAGAAACTACTAGCTCCGAGGGACTAACACAAAATTTGTGCTCCACGAGCTCCGCACATTAGGTTCCATACTTGCCCGGGAAGGTCCAGCGTGTCTATTCGGATAGGTTCCCTGTTATCTCGACTTACTTGTGTTCTTCTTTTCGACCATTTTCAAGGAGTCCCAGTGTAGGGCTCATATCGATTCCTCGAATTCTTATACTCAAATTTTGTTCATCTATGTGTAGACTCCGATCGATCGGTATACCTACTTCCACACCTTTGTTCTATACGAAATGATAGCACCTTCTCCTTTTCCATCCGCAGCTTGGTACTGTACTAGTTGTACACCAAGCTTTCAGAGGAAATTCCTGGTGGATGTCCTTTAACCTGCTAGTAGCCTACGAGCTATTTTCATTCGAATTGTTTGCAAAATCTAAAGCGAGCCAATTATCGGGGACTTTCGACAATAACATTATTTCCCTATGGAATACGTCCACAAAGTCCTGGAGCAACTCCGAATCTCCTTACTGTATTTTGAAGATATCTTACATCTCTTTCTCTACCTTCGATTCCCAAAATGTGAGTTTTGAAGAAAACATCAGCTAGCTCTACAAATGAACTTATAGAGTTTTCAGATAAAAGTAAATACAAAGTTAATTCTCCCTTCATAAGCATTTCTTAAAAAAATTTGACCAGTACAGAATCAATTTCAGGCTTCGTCAAGTTGTTTCCCTTGATCCCAATAGTGTAGGTTGTGACATGGTCTCGGTGTTTCGTGGTTCCATTATACTTGGCAAGATTTATAATTTTGAATTTCTTGGGTACGAGAAAAGGTGCGTGTCACGACCCAAAAACTCACCATAAGGATTGTGATGACATCTAGTTCCTAAGACTAAGTAAGCCGATCACATGACTAGATCAAACAAAATATAAAAACTTAAATATTAAATAAAAGCTGAAAATGCCATAACATAGCCAAAACAGGAATACAATAGTCATAATCCCAAAATCCGCTATAATACTAAGTCATAAGCTCAATACATAAGAAGTCTCAAAATACATTACTGTTTGAGATACACAAATAGTAATAAAGACATAAAAGAGGGTGGCTCTGAGGCCTGCGAGCGGAACAACATGTATACCTTGAAATCTCTAACAGCTCTGACACCACTCTCTGATGACCAGCACGAACTGAGGTACCTGGATCTGCACAAAGAAAGCCCAGAAGTGTAGTATGAATATATCATAGTCGGTAGCCATTAAGTATCGAGACTAACCCCAGTAGAGTAGTGACGAGGTTCAAGTCGAGACACTCACTAGTCAAATAACATGTGCAATATAATAGAAGAAAGGTGACAACAGAAAGCATAACGAAACAAATATCAACTATCTCGAAGAACAAATAACATTAACTTCAAGTAGAATAACTCCTCTGTACCAACCAATTATCAAACATGAGTGGGACGTGTGATAACATATCAAATCAACCAATAACTCATGAAAATTACACGATAGAAACATTTAAGAGAATAAGTATGTGACCAAAACATCAATCTCCCGTTCCAACACATGCACAATAACAAGGGAACACCCCGAATTACCACATAACATCATCAACAAGGCACCCTGTAACAACCAGATCAATTGTTTTGAGCATTTACATTCAGCTCGGCAGTTTGAGATCATGAGTAGCTTTGTCTTGTGTATAATGACTTACGTGTACCATCGACTTTTATTTCGAGTGGTTCGGTATTGAGTTAGAAGGATGATTCTCACTTGAGAAGCTTGGAGTTAAAAGAGATGACCAAGTTTGACTTTTATATATTTGACCTCGGAAGAGGAGCTTTCAATGTTCCGGTAGGTCGGGATGGTAATTTTGTACTGAGAATATTCCCTAATTTGAATTTAGATGTATTTAGAAGGTTTCATCACTATTTGACGAAAGTCGGCAACTTGATGGTTTGGAATGTTTACAAGTTTGACCGAGATTCGAATTTGATGATATGGGGTTCAGACCTTAGTTTTGGGAGTTGAAATAGGTTTGTTATGTCATTTGGAACTAGTGTGCAAAATTTGAGGTCATTCCGAGTTGATTTGATTTGGTTCGGCACGAGTTTTGGAGGTTGAAAGTTCAATAAGTTTGATTTGAAGTGTGATTCGTGGTGTTGATGTTGTTATACGTGAATTGAGGTCTCGATTAGGTCCGTTTTACATTTTGGAACTTGTTGGTATGTTTGGATGGTGTTCCGAGGGGCTCGGGCGAGTTTCAGGGGGCTTTCAGATCATTTTGGATGGATTTTGTGTTGCTGGTTTGCTGGTGTCATGTAAGTCATCGCTCTCGTGAGAAGGCTATCGCATTCGCGAAGGGTCAGGGGTGTGTTCTACGCGTTCGCGAAGGATGTTGATGGTCCAAGTGCTTTATGCACGTTCACAATAGTGCTTACGTGTTTGCGGAGGGTAGTCTGATTTGTGTATCACGTCCGCGAGGACTGGGATAAGAACGCGAAGCGTTATTCGTGGGCTGTGAGATTGTGCTTTGCGAACGCGATGTTGTTACCGCGTTCGCGAAGGGTATTGCTGGAGCAATATTATAAAGTACTCTATCTCGAAGGTTTTGGTTATTTGATCACATTTTGAGTTATGAAGCTCGGATTTGGGCGATTTTAGAGGGGATTTTCACTACATGGATTGGGGTAAGTATTTTTGACTTGGTTTTGATTATATTTTATGACTCCATCTTCGATTTTGGCCTTTAATTTGGTGACTAAAAGAAAATTTTGGGGTTTTTGTCTAAACTTTCCTAAAGTGAATAATTGGATTTTGAAACTCGATTCGGAGTCTAATTTGAGTGAAATTAGTATGGTTGGACTTGTAATTGAATGTGTTATTGGAATTAATGAGTTTTGTCGGGTTCGGGGGTGCGGGCTCGGGGTTGAATTTCCGTATTTGGTTGAATATTCGACCTTTATTGTTTGAGTTTGCTTCCTATGGCATTATTTGATAATTTTGAGTTACTTTTGATTAGTTTCGAGCCGTTTGGAGGTCGATTTGTGCAGAATGGCACTTTTAGTGTATCGATCTGGCTTGTTTGAGGTAAGTTTCTTGCTAGCTTTGTTGAGGAAATTTTTCCTACTAAATGATATTGTTCGTTGCATGCAGAGGTGATGCATATATGAGGTGACGAACGTATATGCATGTGCTAGGGTTTTTAATGCTCGAGAGGGAAGAATTTTATGCTTTCTTTGTGCTTTGATGAATCTGGTGATTCTTTGACATCAAAAGTGTTGGTTTCAGAAGATGGAATGTCTAATGTTTTTTCACCCGGAGAACTTATTGGATTGTTGCGAGCAGAACAAATGGGGTGCGCTTTGGAAGAAGCGCTTATGCTTTATTTAACTCTATGACTAATAGGATCAATTAATTGTGTTGGCAATCATGTTAGAACATATGACAACTTAAAAAAGGATTTAATGTGTTATTTTTGGACTATGTACATACTTAATTGACCGTAGTATCATGAATACCTATTTTATACCTGTTTTGGTCTTGCTACCTGAGTTTCTTTATCCGTAATATGTATGAGGATTGGGGACTTAGGGCTATGTTTGGTACGAGGGTTATTTGCAGGCGGTTGATATGATGTTGGCACGATGAGTATTTCCATGCGGTTTGAAATGAGATTGGTTGTTGGTTATTACCGTGCAAAAGGAAAGGAAGTTGGATCTCTGTCATGATTTCTCAATTATAAAGTACTTATAGTCCCTTTTACTTTGGTTTCTATTAATGTTAGTTGTTTTGTACGATACATCCGTTTGAGTTTCTTATGTAGTTGCTTATGTGATTTCCCTTTGGCCTGTTACAGTTATTGTAATGACCCGACCGGTCGTTTTGAGCCCTAACATGTCATTCAGCAGTTTGAGGCTTGGCGTATGTCCGGTATTATGACTTGTACACGTGGTCGAAATTGAAATTAGGGGAGTTCGGAGTTGATTTGGAAAGAAAATTCTCATTTCGGAAGCTTTAAGTTAAAATAATTGACTAAGGTTGGTTTTTTGAGTAAACGACCTCGGAATATTTGAAGTTTCTAATAGGTTCGTATGATGATTTTGGACTTGGGCGTATGTACGGATCGAGTTTTGGATGACCCGATAGCGTTTCGGCACCTATTGTGGAAAGTTGGTATTTTGGAAGGAATTCATAAATTTGGGTTGGAGTGAATTTCAATGTTGTCGATGTCCGTTTGGGATTCCGAGTATGGGAATAGATTCGTATGGTGATTTGGTTTCGAGAGCGCGTCTGGATATGGATTTGGAGGTCCGTAGGTCACTTGGCGAATGTTAGAAATTTGAAGGTTTTTGAGAAGTATGACCGAGAGTGGACTTTTTGATATCAGGGGCAGAGTCTGATTCCAGGAGTTGGAGTAGATCCGTAATGTTGAATGTTACTTGTGTGCAAAATTTGAGGTCAATCGGACGTGATTTGATAGATTTCGGCATTGAATGTAGAAGTTTGAAGTTCTAAAGTTCATTAAGCTTGGATTGGGATGAGAAATGATTTTGATGTTGTTAAATCTGATTTGAGGCCTCGAGCAGGTTCGTGTTATGTTATGGGACTAATTTGTGTGATTGGACGGGATCCCGGAGGGCCTCGAGTGTGTTTCGGGATGGTTTCAGATCATTTCGGGCATTTTTTGAACTACTGTGCTGGTGTCTGGTTTCCTCCTTCTTGAATGCGAAGGGAAGTCCCGCATTTGCAAACAATATGTTTGAGGCTGTTGAGATCTAGCCTTCGCGAACACGGCCAAGGCAACGCGAATGCGAAGAAGAAAGGGAGGGAGCTAGGCCTATGTGAACGCGAAGGGGCAGGGCAGCTGGCCTTCGCGAACGTGATCAAAGGGTCGCGAACACGAGAGATATTTTTGGGTCTGAGGTTGTTGGGCTTCGCGAACGCGAGGGCTGTGCCGCGTTCGCGAAGAAGGGTCGGACTGGGCAGTGCGTTGTTTAAAATGGGATATTGGCCATTTTCACTTCATTTCTACCAATGGAGCCGGTCTTGGAGCGATTTTGGAGCTCCATCTTCATCATCTATGTCAAGGTAAGTGATTCCCACATATTGCAAGTTAAATACTTGGATTATATATGGATTTAGACATGAAAATTTGTAAAAATTTGAGATTTTGAAGAAAAACCTAAAAATTTATATTTTTGGATTTTGACTACAAAATTGGACATGGAACTTGGAATGAATTATATATTTGAGTTCGTGGTGTTATGGGTAAAGTTTATCTTCGAAAATTCTCAGAATCCGGGCACGTGGGCCAGAGGGTGATTTTTATCGACTTTTCAAATGGAGTTAGAAATTCGGAGCCAGCTATGGAAATTCGGAGCAATGTAAGTCTCTTTTCTAACCTTGTAAGAGGTAACTAACCCCATAGGTGAAATAAATTAATATGTGCTTCTATTTGCGGGGGCTAAGTATGCACGAGGTGACGAGAGTCCGTACGTAGCTACTAATTATGCCTATGTCCAGGTAGTTTTAATTTTACACCATGCCTTGTTTATACCGTTATTTGATTTTATTTATTTTTTGCCTTGAAAGGAATGAAGATCGAGTTTTCTTATTAAATGCCTTGAAAAGATTTGAAATTAAGGATTTCGGGACTTGAAGGTTTTCATTTTATTTTGCATTTTTTGAAAATAATTAAAGAATATTATATGAATAATAGTTTGAGAAATCTATGTGCAACCGCGTTGCAAATATATTTCGCGAGCGGGGTAAATTTCCACTACTCTCATGGGAGCGGGCTGTTCGCCTCGACATGTTAAATAGATACATCTATGGTTCGTGCCGTTCGACCATCGGCAGTGCACAATTTATATTCATATGTTGGATCAGGCCGTACGACCTCGGCATGACTTGCACATGATAACTCCTTGGAACTAATAATAATTGGATTTGCTTTATTAGCTTGAGATATAAATTGTTAAATGATGAAAAATGAATTTGGCAAATTTTCATTAGTAAAAGAATTATTGATTGTTTCCGGTTATTAAATTTTCAGCCATGTTATGTATTCCATGCTTAAACAATATATTGGCATTTTATTGTTAGCCAATAGTAGGTGTCGGATTCGACCCCTCATCACTACTTCTTCGAGGTTAGACTGGATACTTTTTAGGTACGCGTTGATTTACGTACTCATACTACACTTGCTGCATATTTTTGTGCAGGTACATATGTGTCTAGTGGCCCTGTGAGAGTAGAGGCGTGGTTATTTGCAGGGACTTAGGTGAGCTGCTTTTCCATATTATGATCCGCAGCCAGCAGATTCTTCTTCAGGGTTACTTATATATTTTCCTGTCTAATTTATATTCTGGACAGATGTTGTATTTTATTTTATCTTCCTAGTTGATGCTCATGCACTTGTGACACCGGATTTTAGGGTGATTATGGGTTGTTCAATATTGAAATTGTTAAAATATTATTATTTACTCTATAAATTCCATCTTTTACTATTTAATAATTGAAGGAAATTATGATTTCAAAAATACTAAAATGAGAACCAAATTAATAAATTATTATTGTCTTGCCTGACAGTGGTGTCCAACTCCATCACGACCTTTAATGGATTTTGGGTCGTGAGAACATGGTATCAGAGCACTAGGTTCACTTAGGTCTCACGAGTCATGAGCAAGTTTAGTAGAGTCTTGCGGATCGGTATGGAGACGTCTGTACTTATATTCGAGAGGCTACACGACTGTTAGGAGAACTTCCCTTCTTGATTCCTCATCGTGCCATTTGATTCCTTTGAGGCGTATGCCTTTATTTCTTTCCTATTCAATCTTATGCGACGTGAAGCGCTTGTTACCAATTGGGAATCGAGGAATTTTAATGGTACTACAGATGTGGTGCAGGATGTTTCTCCCAACGTATTTGATTGGACTGTTGTCGTCACCTTGCGGAAGGTTGTTCCATTGTTTCAACTCAGTATTAGTATTACCTAAGGTTTTGAGATTTGGCATCCTTTGTTATGACGATTGGTGCGTTGCTATCGCATAGTGTTTGTGTAATGGTAGAGTGCTTGTCTATGCGTCGGGGCAGTGAATGACTTGAAAGGATGTTTTACTCAGTACATGATTCAGAGATTCAATATTTTATTTCCATCAGAAGAAAGTCAATCGGACTACGAATGCTCAGGTTTAGGTCGATGGGGTAACGAGACTTGGTATTTTCGAGCGTGGTGGAATTTTCATCTGTGATGTGGTGACGTCGTCCTGGTTGAATGCTTTAAGTTCGCTGGTGTTATGGTCTTCTTCAATTCGTCTTTGGGGCCGATTATTGTGAAATAGTTCCGGGGAAGCGACTGTTAGAGATTGTAGTGTGCGGTTGTTTAGGGTCGAATCGTTGTTCAGGGTGTTGAGGGCTCAAGGAAGATAAACTTTTGGGGAAGTTTAGAGCTGGTGGAGATCTTTTGGTTCAGGTGCTAAAGAGAGGGATTTTGAATTAAGGCAAAAACTGTGCAGCGAAAGATAAGGAAGGACATGTGGGAGGTGTCTTGCGGTGGTTAAATTTCTAGAAGGCCAAGTGTAAGAAGAAAAAGTCGAGTAACTGTTTAAAGGAGAGGGTTTGAACAAAGTGGGAGAGTGGCAGAGTAGCATATATGTTGGTAGGATAGCTGCACGCCTTGAGGAAAGTTAGAGTGATTTGGGATTCATGGTGGACAGTGACTATGTCTACGGGCGTAATTTTGGAATATTGGCTGCTATACGAAGGAAGGTTGGATACGAAGGAAAAGAGTTTCTTGATATGAAGAAGGATACAACATGATATTGGATTGGAATGTATTGTCGCACCTTTAGTTGATGTCCATGAGGAGTGAACATACTTGTACAACTAGTGAATGAGCACGGGCTCAGGATGGTTTAAGGATTTCATAGTAAGGGTACTCACTGCAGCGTCGTTGGAAGATGTCGGCATGTAATTTTCCTAATTGGGTTATCTTCTGTGAGCATGTTAGCGATCGTGTGGTGTCGACAAAGCTTCTACGAAGGATTCTACTGACTATCCGGTAAGAGGTTGGATATGTAAATGTGGATAGTGATTCTGAGTGTTGATGAAATGTTAGCAGAAGGATTTCGAGGAATTTTGGCGTGTTGATTGTGCAAGATCATGTCGATGGGAGATAAAAAAATCTTGGTGGGTTCCAGAGTTATGCAATGATAGCTCCAAGCTAAGTGGGAGAGCCCCACCGCCAATGATTGGATTGCATGAGTTGTCTACTTATGGGGTTTCTGGTTATCGTCATACTGGTGGGTTATTACGACTAAGGAAAGAGGACATCAGTGGTTATTTGAGGAAATTATTTGAGGAATTAATTGACCTTATCAATTTATGTTTAGGCTTTGGGAAGACTCATGATTTATGCTTCGTATAGAGGTGATTTACAAGAAAGATGATTCAGTCGGGTGTCTCTTTGGGAGGGTGTTCATGTGCTAGCAGAGCCTTGGAGTTGATTATATTCGGGACCTAGCCGAAGTGGGTGACTCTCAACAACGGTACTGATGGAATCAAAAGTTAAAGTGTGGTGCCTAAGGACTTGATGTCCGTAATATGGTTGAGTATTGAGCTTTTGCAACGGATTATGAAAAGGGGCTTGGAGTTTTGTGTTATCTTCGTCTGCGGTGTATCATGAGAGGAATGGGAGAAAATGACTTCAGATTCATAGAAGAATTATCAGAAAAGGGTGTACCAGTTAAAGATGCGAATATGCGCACACGGAGGGTATGAGATGGTTCGGGGGATTTTAGACAGCATGGTCTTGTGAAATAAGGTCACTCGGAATGAGATGTGGGTTCTCTATGTTTTGAATGGAGCTATTATTATTCCTAAGGCAAATCCAGAGTAAATTAGAAGAAGCCGGTTCGATTAGTAATGGTTGAATTTGCATTATAGTGGCAATGATCAGTTCCTTTATCATGTTAAGTTATACATGTGATTTGTGGCGGTACATGCGAGGCTTGACGACCGTCGTGATTGATCTTATTTGGAGGAATTCAAGTATTATGGCCTGTTATGTGTAGATGGATCCCGGAAGAATTATGGTGGTGTAGACCACTACTTGAGGTTTGTATTTTTCTGCAGTTATGGGAATTCAGTGACGTGTTGCAATGATTCTCCTCAAACGAGTAAAGTGAAAAGTTTCTACATGATGAAGTGTGTATCCTATTAGTGGTTCAGGGGTTATGATGAAATTCTTGGGTTCTCGCATATTGGTAAGATATGTGCGGTGAGCGGCATGAAATTGGAAAGTTGATGATCAAGGTTGAGGTTCGGTGTTGACAAGAATGTCACGAGCTCGGATGAGCAGGGAAGAATTCAGATGTTTAGAGTAGGCTGGTATTGTCTCCAGCATCACCTGAGATTGGTGTCCCGTGTAAGAGGCTTGTTGCGGATTCCTGATTTGCCTTATACCTTTAGTATGACCGGTGGTATGGATGTGCAGACTTGTTATCTGGTGCAGAAGGTCGTGGGAGCGTATCCCACGGGAAGATGGTATAAGTGTGACATATAGTCACTTGATTGATTGAAGATTGAAACCAAGTATGGAGATTATGGTACTATCGCTAATGTGAGAGTTTAGGCCTGGAAGGCGCTCTATTCATTTGGTTGCAAACTGTGGATATTCGTTCGGGGTTGACGGATGTTCTTGTGTGCCATGGGAAAAAAGGGTTATTGTGGGTCCTTGGAAGGTTATTAGCCCAATGCAATACGATCAGAATCGGCTTGAGGTCCGTGGATGGATCTAAATGTGAAGGTGGGCTCTATATCATACCAGATGTGTTCATTTCATCATAACATTGTTTACGGAGGAGTTTTCGGGTCTTGGATGTTATTTCTGTCGTCAACCATTATTGTGCCATGCAGGTTGTGAGGCGGTTTGATTATTCGCACTCGTGTTGAGATCTCGTGTAATTTGTGGTGTTGTGAGAGCAGGATGTCTCTCAAGGTACAAGTCATTTATTGCACCTTAGTTGTGCTTGAGTTTTGTAGCGTATGGCGCTGTCCGTCTCCCTAGGATTTGTATTATGCACTTCGCGTGCTTATGATTGAAATTCAGGTATTTCGCAGGTATGAGCAATTTAGCTCGGTATGTATTTCCTTATATATTATTATGTGTAGATCGGGTGGCACGCCGCCACGGGTATGTTGTTTGGATCGGGTGGCATGCCGCCACGGCTGCATGGTTGGATGGGGTTGCACGCTACAATGGTATTATGTGTGGATCTGGTTGCATGCCGCAATAGTGTGATGTTGAGTATAGTTTCCCATATCTATTCTTGTATGTTTTGTTTCCCCATTTTCTGAGAAGGGTTCATAACATCTTATCGGTTGTTTAACTAGTTACGTGGGTTGAGTAGTTCTTTCCAGGGTTCATTTTTCCTTTTGGTATCACATTCGAGTTTGTAGCTTGTTGGCACATTGTGGCATCATATGAGACTTTTGGCAGTGTCTGAGGTGGCTTATTGCCTGAGCAGTTTGTACTGGGTGAGACGAGATTGTTGGACCTGGGATCAGTGCGATCAGATTTATATGAAGCATATTAAAGAGAAAATATCGTTATTTGGTTCATAATGAGGTAATGATTCTTGTCGAGAGGAGGAACTTAATGATTTGTTGACTCGGCAGTTGGTTATGAATTTGTAAACATCTCTTCCGTCGTGGCAGCATTATAGGAGTTGGAACATGACTTATATGTGTCATGAGGTGTGTTGTGAGCATCAGATTCGTGGGATTTCGCTGTTGTTATCAGAGGATGTTATTATGGTCATGTGAATCATGTGGGGCATGATGTGGATTCAGCAAAGGTATGCATCATGTATTGGTGCATCGTTTAGTGATTGATACGGTGTTTGTATGATGGAAACAAGCCAGCCAGAGAGTTCCGGATGTTGTAATTTGGCTCTAAGGCTAATTTGACTAAATAAAAGGGAGAATCTTCAGTTTTGCTTGAGTTAATGGGATCAAGTGAGTTGTGGTAGAACGGGTAGGTGCACGAGGTATTAAACAGTGATTTCAGACAACTCCAGAGCAGTTCTTAGCACGTTCGAGGACGAACGTCTGCTTAAGTGGGAGAGAATGTAACGACCCGATCGATCATTTTGAGCCCTAGCACGTCGTTCTGCGGTTTGAGGCCATGAGTAGCTTCACAAGTATTATGACTTGTACACGTGGTCGGAATTGGAATTCGAGAAGTTCAGAGTTGATTTGGAAAGAAAATTCTCATTTCGGAAGCTTTAAGTTGGAAGAATTGACTAAGGTTAGATTTTTGAGTAAACGACCTCAGAATCAGGATTTGAAGGTTCCAACAGGTTTGTATGATAATTTTGGACTTGGTCGTATGTCTGGATTGGGTTTTGGATGACCCAGGAGCGTTTCCGCACCTATTGTGGAAAGTTGGTATTTTGGAAGGAATTCATAAATTTTGGTTGGAGAGAATTTCAATGTTATCGATGTCCGTTTGGGATTTCAAGTATGTGAATAGCTCAATATGGTGACTGGTTTCCGGAGCGCGTCCGGATATGGATTTGGAGGTCCGTAGGTCATTTCGGGGTCATTTGACGAAAGTTAGAAATTTAAAGGTTTTTGAGAAGTTTGACATGGAGTGGACTTTTTGATATCGGGGTCGGAATTCGATTTCGAAGTTGGTGTAGATCCATAATGTCGAATGCGACTTGTGTGCAAAATTTGAGGTCAATCGGACGTGATTTGATAGGTTTCGGCATCGAATGTAGAAGTTTGAAGTTCTAAAGTTAATTAAGCTTGCATTGGGATGAGTTTTATGATTTTGATGTTGTTGAATGTGATTAGGCCTCGAGCAGGTCCGTGTTATGTTATGGGACTGGTTTGTGTGATTGTACGGGGTCCCGGGGGCGTCGGGTGTGTTTGGGGATGGTTTCGGATCATTTCGGTCTGTTTTGGAACTACTGTGCTGGTTTCTGGTTCCTCCTTCGCGAACGCAAAGGGAAGTCCCGCGTTCGTGAAGAAGAACTTTGAGGCTGCTGAGATTCAGCCTTCACAAACGCCGCCAAGGCAACGCAAACGCGAAGAAGAAAGGGAGGGAGCTAGGCCTAAGGCCGTTCAACCTAAGCGAACGCGAAGGGGCAAGGCAGCTGGCCTTCGCGAATGTGATCAAATAGTCGCTAACACGAAGAGAGATTTATGGGCATGAGGTGGTTGGGCTTCGCAAACGCGAGGGCTGTGCCGCGTTCGCGAAGAAGGGTCGGACTGGGTAGTGAGTTGTTTAAAACAGGATATTGGCCATTTTCACTTCATTTCCTCCAATGGAGCCGGTCTTAGAGCGATTTTGGAGCTCCATCTTTATCATCTATGTCAAGGTAAGTGATTCCAACCTATTGCAAGTTAAATACTTGGATTATATATGGATTTAGACATGAAAATTTGTAAATATTTGAGATTTTGAAGAAAAACCTAGAAATTAATATTTTTGGATTTTGACCACGAAATTGGATATGGAACTTGGAATGAATTATATATTTGAGTTCGTGGTGTTATGGGTAAAGTTTATCTTCGAAAATTTTCGGAATCTGTGCACGTGGGCCGAAAGTATTTTTATCGACTTTTCGAACGAAGTTGGAAATTATTATAAATTGGATTATAATGAGTATTAGAGTATATATTTATGGATTTACACATTTATTGACTAGTTTTGGAGCGTTGAGCATTGGTTTGATTTTTGGGAACGGCTTGGGAGCCGGCTATGGAATTTCGGAGCGAGGCAAGTCTCTTTTCTAACCTTGTAAGAGGGAACTAACCCCATAGGTGAACTAAATTAATATGTGCTTCTATTTGAGGGGGATACGTAAGCACGAGGTGATGAGAGTCCGTACGTAGCTACTAATTATGCCTATGTCCGGGTAGTTTTAGATTTACACCATGCCTTGTTGATACTGTTATTTGATTTTGTTTATTATTTGCCTCGAAAGGAATTGAGATCGAGTATGCTTATTAAATGCCTTGAAAAGAGTTGATATTGAGGATTTCAGACTTGAAATTTTTGTTTGAATTTCACTTTTTTTTAAAAGAATTAAATAATATAATAATAATAATAATAATAATAATAATAATAATAATAGTTTGAGAAATCTATGTCCAACCAGGTCGCAAATATATTCTGCGAGTAGGGTAAATTTCCACTACTCTCATGGGAGCTGGCCGTTCGCCTCGACACGTCAAATATATGCATCTATGGTTCGCGCTATTTGACCCTCGGCAATGCACAATTTATATTCATATGTTGGATGGGGCCATATGACCTTGGCATGACTTGAACATGATAACTCCTTGGAACTAATAATAATTGACTTTGCTTTATTGGCTTGAGATATAAATTGTTAAATGATGAAAGATGAATTTGGCAAATTTCCAGTAAAATTTTTTTTAATTGTTTCCGGTTATTAAATTTCACCCATATTATGTATTCCGTGCTTAAATAATATTTTGGTATTTCATTGTTAGCCGATAGTAGGTGTCGGAGTTGACTCCTCGTCACTATTTCTTCGAGGTTAGACTGGATACTTACTGGGTACGCGTTGATTTACGTACTCACACTACAGTTGCTTCACATTTTTGTGCAGGTACATATGTGTCTAGGGTCCCTGTGAGAGCAGAGGCGTGGTTATTTTCGGGGACTTAGGTGAGCTGCATTTCCATATTATGATCCGAAAACAGCACAGTCTCCTTCAGAGTTACTTATATATTTTCCTGTCTAATTTGTATTCCGAATAGATGCTGTATTTTATTTTGTCTTCCTAGTTGATGCTCATGCACTTTTGACATCGGGTTTTGGGGCGATTATGGGTTGTTCAGTAGTGAAATTGTTAAAAATTATTATTTACTCTGTAAATTCCATCTTTTACTATTTAATAATTGAAGGAAATTATGATTTCAAAAATACTAAAATGAGAACCAAATTAATAAATTATTGTTGGCTTGCCTGACAACGGTGTCCGACGCCATCACGACCTTTAATGGATTTTGGGTCGTGAGAGTTATCTATGTCTTTACCTTGTCTGTTGTTGATACACCTATGTACTTACTTGAGTTACATCTATTATATGCCTTCTTCGAATTCATGCCTCTACTTGTTATTATCCCATACCTGCTACATGTCTCTAATTGTCACGTGATTTAGTTGTTAAATGCCTTAATTTGCTACATGCTTACACTCACTAAGTGCTTTAACTTGCTATATGTCTCCACTTACTATATTTTCTACTTTTCATATGCCTTCACTGATTAAATGCCTTTACTTTCTACGTGCTTCTTCTTGCGACATGATTTCATATATTGAATGGCTTCATTTGATCCCTGTTCTTACTTGATAAACATCTTTGTTGTCTCTTGTACTGATCTCCTTTGCTTAACCGATTTGGGTGACTTGTAGATTAGTAGTGTGATATACCTTGTGGAAGCCTTGTCATTATATATGGTGGACTAGTTATTGATGTTGGACTGCTCATTCTACTATGTTGAGTTGTATTACCTAGTCGGATATTGCGCGTTCGTTTTCTTAATGTTGCGTTGTGGACTTTTCTCGCATTTGGTTATTATTGTGATTTCATATGATATTGTTGATATTATGGTATTGACATGAAGAAATAAGGATGGAATATATGTATATGGGGGATCGGGTTGCACACCATAACGGATATTTGTATTATTATTTGGGATCAGGTTCCACGCCACAACAGAAAAGACATTTTCTTTACATATAATTATGGATCGGGTTGCATGCCGCAATAGAAAAACAATATATATATATATATATATATATATATATATATATATATATATATATATATATATATATATAT
>ML408909.1:41697-58348 GCA_005239525.1 Nicotiana knightiana
AATATATATATATATATATATATATATATATATATATATATATATATATATATATATATATATATTCTATTATCATATTGTGTTGTGTGATTGAGACGTGACGATATTCTGGGACACTCTATTATTTGTGTTCTCGTTTCACTTACTACGTTGTTATTTGTATCTCTTATATCGCTCTTTCTACTTATCATATGCACATGTAAAATATAAGTAGGTCTCTTTTAACTAAAACTCTCGCCACTACTTCACCGTGGTCAGTTAAGATACTTACTGAGTACATTGGTTCATTGTACTCATGCTACACTTCTGCACCTTACGTGCAGATCTTGGAGCTGCGTAGCTGGGGAAGACGTAGGCTGCCATTGAGGACGTCCTAGCGTTCCAGACGTCATGGTAGTTAGAACTTAAAATTCTATGTAAACTTCAAATAGATAATGTATTTATTCTCTATACGAGTTTGTAAATCTAAATCCTTGTGGTTCACGACTTGTACTACCAGTCCTTGGGAAATTGTATAAATTTTAGTTATTTCATTTATTGGCTTCACATCAATTCCAGATAGAATTGTGTTGAATGTTAGTTGACTTACCTAATGGATTGTCTTAGGTGTCATCACGACTATTCATATTTTGGGCCGTGATACACCCTTATGCCGCCACGTGAGCATCACAAAGAAATATTTTCCTTATATTGCAACATGCGCATAAGCCACCCTTATCTCACCGCATGCGCATCAATAAACACATCCCTTATGTTGCTGCATACGTATATCGCCACCCTTATACTCCACAAAAAAATAATCAACTCGCACAACAGGCCCACGTGTGCCACAATATCACAAAAGCAACAGTATTCCAAATCCATATCAAGATATAGCCCGCGGCTCAACAACAAGATGTACAATAACATGACAATAGCATAAGAGTGCGTGGGAATAAATGATAAAGCATGTTCATATAGCAATAATCCCTAATTCAAGGCATATTAATAGCCCAAGGTATAATCCGGTCATCAATCACACATACGTCAGTGTACACACTCGTCACCTCATGTACACGTCGTTTCACATATCATAAATAATACAAATTAGACCAAATCCTAATGGTTAATTCTTCCACACAAGGTTAGGCAAGATACTTACCTTAATTAGGCCAAATAAATACTCTAAAAATGCTTTTCGTTTATAATTCACCTCCATCCGGCTCAAATCTAGCAAAAACGACCTAATAATATGAAACAATGCAAGAGAAATATTTTCAATGAATAAAGTTGAGATCTGTACACATTTTCCAAAAGTCAACAAAAGTCAACCCCAGACCCGCCCTATCAAAATCTGAGTCGAGGTTAGATCTTGACTTCCCATAGACCCAAGTCCAAATATGTGTTTGGTATTCAAATCCGAGCCCAAATTGACTCTCAAATCTAAAATTTTTATTTTTCAAAATGTAGTAAAATATCCCCAAAAATTCCCTTCAACTCTCATGATTTTGATGTTAAAATTCATAAATAATCATGTTATAATATCAAAATTGAGTCAAAATCACTTACCCAATTGCTTTGTGTGAAAATCCCCTTCTAAAGTTGCCATCCACCGAGTCTAGGGATAAAAAATATGATAAAGTAAGGCTAAGTCCCAAAATCCCAACCTTTTGTTTAGCTGCAGAAGTCGCATTTGCGACCTTGGATTCGCAAATGCGACTATCGCAAACATGACCCTTGGCTCGCAAAAGCGAAGTCTTCCAAGTACCCCTAGAATTTGCAAATGCGACTCCTTTTCCGCAATTGCGAACAAGGTCAGGCCCAAGAAGGATTGCAAATGCGATCCAATAGTCCGCAAAAGCGAACACCCCCAACACCCAGCCAACCTCGCAATTGTGATACTGGCTCTACAAATGCAAAGCCAGTCCACACAGACCACCATCGCAATTTCAATATGCACCTCGTAAATGCGAGGTCCGTAAATGCGAACAGGATCTCGCCTTTGCGAGACCTACATCACCAGCAAAATGAACAACTGAAACTCAATTCCAAATGGTCTGAAACACTTCCGGAACTGATCTGAGGCCCTCGGGGCTCCATAACAACAACCTATACAAGTCTAGATATATCATACGAACTCGCTCGCGAGCTCAAAACACCAAAATAACATCCGAAACCACGAATTGAATACCAAAATGCATAAAAATAACAATGAAACTCAGGAACTTCTAAATCCCGACCAAGCGTCCAGTTCCTACCAAATCAACTCGGAACGACACCAAACTTTGCACACAAGTTTCCAAATGAGAATTTAGACCTATTCCAAGTTACGAAACCAAATCTGAACCCGATAGCCACAAAGTTAACCCATGGTCAAACTTAAGAAATTTCTTAACCTCCAAATTGCCAACCTTCGGCAAAAGAGTCGATTCAACCTAGGAACCTACGGATTCAATCCCGGGCATACGCCAAAGTCCAAAACCTATTGGGTTCAACAAAACACCGTTCTAAGGTCATTTTCACAAAAGTTAAACCTCGATCAACACTTCCAACCTAAGCATCCAAACCAAGAACTAAGTGTTCCAAATCAACCCAAAACCTTCTTGAAACCAAACCAATCATCCCCGCAAGTCACAAACCACAAATACACATAAAGGAAGCTTCAAAAAGGAAAACGAAGCTCAAATACACCATACGACCAGTCGGGAGGTTACATTATCTCCATCTTAAACAAACGTTCGTCCTTGAATGATTATAGAGATAGACCGAAAGTGCCAAAAAGGTGAGGATATCGAATCCATATATCATGCTCGGTCTCCTAAGTCGCCTTATATATTGGTTGACTCTCGACTTATCCTTCACCGATGCAATGTTCTTTGACCCCAACTTCCAAACCTGCCTGTCCAAGATAGCTACCAGCTCCTCAACATAAGTGAAATCCTTGTCCAATTGCACTGAACTAAAATCTAACACATGTGACAGATCACCATGATACTTCTGGAGCATGGAAACATAGAATATCGGGTGAACTTCCGATAAACTGGGTGGTAACGCAAGTCTGTAGGCCACCTCAACAACTCTCTATAGAATCTCAAAAAGGCCAATATACTGAGGGATCAACTTGCCCTTCTTCTCGAACCTCATCACACCCTTCATGGGCGAAACCCTGAGTAGAACCCTCTCACCAACCATGAATGCCACATCACGAGCCCTCATGTCAGCATAACTCTTCTACCTGGACTATGCTGTATGAAGCCGCTCCGGAATCAACTTCATCTTCTCCAAGACATCTCAAACCAAACCCGTGACCAACAACCTAGCCTCCCTAGGCTCAAACCAACTAACCGGAGAACGACATCGCCTCCCATATAATGCCTTGTACTGAGCCATATGGATGCTCGAATGATAGTTGTTGTTGTAGGGGAACTTTGCTAGAGGTATAAACTGATCCTACTAACCCTCACAATCAATGACACAGGCTCATAACATGTCCTCCAAGATCTGAATAGTGCACTTGGACTGCCCGTCTGTCTGTGGATGAAATGTTGTACTCAGCTCGACCTGTGTGCCCAACTCACACTACATGGATCACCAAAAATACGATGTGAACTATGTCCCCTGATTCGAGATAATATACATCGCCACACAATGAAGCCAAATTATCTCACGAAGATGCCAGTTGCTTTGAATAGTAGGTATTCATGATTGGAATGAAGTGTGCAGATTTGATCAATCTGTACACAATAACCCACACAATGTCAAATATCCTCAAGGTCCATGGTATCCCAACCACAAAATCCGTAGTGATACGATCCCACTTCCACTCTGAAATATCCAGGCTTTAAAGCAAACTGTCTGGCTTCTGATGCTCATACTTAACCTGCTGACAATTCAAACACCGAGCCACATACTCAACAATATATTTCTTCATTCTTACCACCAATAGTGCTGCTTCAAATCATTGTATATCTTTGCGGCGCCCAGATGAATGGAATATCGCGAACAATGGGCCTCTTTAAGAATCAGCTCCCACAATGCATACATATTAGGTATACAAATCCGGCCCTGAAGCCCCAATACCCCATCATCACCAATAGTCACCTCCTTAGCGTCACCGTATTGCACCATGTCCTTAATGACAAACAAGTGGGAATCATCATATTGATGCGCCTTGATGCTCTCAAACAAAGACGATCGCGACATAACACAAGCAAGAACCCTGTTAGGCTCCAAAATATCCAACCTCACAAACCCGTTGGCCAAAGCCTGAACATCCAAAGCTGACAGTCTCTCCCCAGCTGGGATAAAATCAAGATGCCCATGTTCTTAGCCTTCCTACTCAAAGCGGCGGCCACCATATTGTCTATCCCCAAATGATAAAGAATGGTGATATCATAGTCCTTTAGTACCTCTAACCACCTATGTCACCTCAAGTTCAAATACTTTTATTTGAATAGGTGCTGAAGACTCCTGTGATCCGTGAACACCTCACAAGACCCGCCATAAAGATAGTGCCTCCAAATCTTGAGTGCGTGAACAATGGCTGCTCCAAATCATGCACTGGGTAGTTCTTCTTATGGGGCTTCAAATGATGCGAAACATAAGCAATCACCAATCATCCTGCATCAGTACGCACACAATGCCAACCCGTGAAGGATCACAATAGACTGTATATGAACCCGATGCTGAAGGAAAAACCATAACTGGAGCTATAGTCAAGGCAGTTTTGAGCTTCTGAAAGCTCTCCTCACACTCTCCAGACCACCTGAATGGGGCTCCCTTATGAGTCAATCTTTCCAAAGAAGTTGCAACGGATGAAAAACCCTTCACGAAGTAGGGGTAATACCCAGCCAAACCTAGAAAATTCCAGATCTCAGTAGCGGTAGAAGGTCTGGGCCAACTCTGAATAGCCTTAATCTTCTTCGGATCCACCTTAATCCCCCCTCAGTGAACACCATGTGGCCTAGAAATGCCACCGAGTCTAACCAAAACTCTCCCATAGAGAATTTGGAATATAGCTTCTTCTCCCTCAAACTCTGGAGCACGATCATTAAATGTTACTCATGCTCATTTAGGCTGAGAGAGTGTATCCGTATATCATTAATAAACACAATAATGAACAAATCCAAATACGACTGAAATACGATGTTCATCAAGTGCATGAAAGCGGTAGGGGCACTGATCATCCCAAAAGACATCACCAAGAACTCATAGTGGCCATAGTGGGTCCTGAAAGTCGTCTTCGGAAAATTTGAAGTTCGGATCTTCAATTGATGGTACCTCAAATCAATCTTCGAGAATACTCTAGAACCCTGAAGTTGATCAAATAAATCATCAATATGCGGTAGTGGGTACTTGTTCTTGATAGTAACCTTATTCAACTGCCTCAAGGTAATACACATCCTCATAAAGTCATCTTTCTTCTTCACAAATCGGACTGGAGCACCCCAAGGTGAGACACTCGGTCTGATGAAACCTTTATCAAGCAACTCCTGAAGCTGGTCCTTCAATTCCCTCAACTCCACTAGTTCCATGCAATATGGTGGAATATATATGGGCTGAGAGCCATGCACCAGATTAATACCAAAATCAATATCCTTATCGGGTGGCATGCCCGACAGGTCTACTGGAAACACATATGGGAATTCACTCACTACCGGAACTGACTCAAGGATAGGAGTATCAACACTAACATCCCTCACAAAGTCTAAGTACGCCTAACACCCCTTCTTCACTATCCACTGAGCCTTCAAAAAAGACACCACCCTTCTAGGAACATGACCCAATGAACCTCTCCACTCCAACCTCGGCAACCACGGCATAGAAATGTCACGATTTTAGTGTGAGAATCAAGAATATGGTGAAATAGTGATAGTCAATCCATGCCAAAAATCACATTAAAATCCACCATATTAAGTAACAGAGGTCAATTCTAGTCTCATAGCCCCCAATAGTGACCAAACAAGAACGATAGACAAGGTCCACCATAATAGAATCCCCAGCGGGTGTAGACACATAAACAGAGGTATCCAAAGAATCACAAGACATATCCAAGAATGAAGCAAAATAGGATGACACATACGAATAAGTGGAACCTAGATGAAATAAAACTGACGCATCTCTATGACAGAGCAGAACAATACCTATGATGATGACATCTGATGCAACTGCCTCAGTCCTACGAGGGAAAGCATTAACAACGGGCTTGGCCTTCCCCTCTAGGACGTCCTCTACCCGCCTATCCTTCACCTCTAGCTGGCTGCGCAGGTAGAGTAGAACCTGGAACAGAAACCATAGCCTAGTACCCTGCGGAGGTACACCACTCCGAAGTCCATGTGCCTAGTATCACCACTCGAAACAACCCATCTGCGGGCGTGGCTGCTGGTATTGAGTCTAACCCCGACTGCTAGAAATAATTGTTGTAGGAACTCTGTACAGAAGGTGCACTAATGGCTGTCTAATATGAGTACCCTGACTAGCTGGAGCACCACGGGTAACCTTAAGTGTGGACTGAACTGGTCTGCTGAAAAAGCCTCTGCCATGACGAGCTGAAATTGCAGAACGGGAACCACTAAACCTTCTAATATCTCGACGCCTCTTAGTATCCCTATCCCCTCTATCCTAACCACGAATATGCTCCAACCTCCTAGCGATCTCCACAACCTTATGGACTGGAGTCTCAACCTCCAACTCCAGTGCTACCCCAAATCTGAGCCTATAATCGAGTCTCTCAATAAATCTGCGGATCCTCTCTCTAATAGTGGAAACCAATGCAGGTGCATGACGAGATAACTCTGTAAACCTCATAGAATACTCGGGCACAGTCATAATCCCCTTGTGGAACTGCTCAAACTCGGTGCGCAACTCGTCCATATGGGTTTGTGGAATAAACTCAATCAAGAAGAGATTAGTGAAGTGGGACCAAGTTTGTGGCATTGCGTCAACTGGCTGGCCTACTCGCCTTAAGTCTGCCACTAACTATATGCCAGCCCCGTCAGCTGAAAAGTAGTAAGGCCGACCCTGCTCAACTCTACTATTCCCATAACATGCAGCATTCAGTGACATTGGTCTAGAAACCCCTTGCTTCCTCAAAATGTATGCCACTGAAATGAGGAGGATGATACTTTTGGAACCTCTCTAACCTCTTCTGCTCTACACCGATGCAACTGGCCCGACCTCGGGCTTAACCATAATCACGAGTTGCACTGGTGTGACACCCGGAGCCTGATCAACATATGCTCGCTGTTCTGGAGTATGGGCGGCGGGAGTTTGAGCTCTTCCCCAGCCTAAGAAATAGCTGGTGCAACTGGGATCAATCCCTTCTGATCCATATCATTCCCACCTAAGCCAAAGTCCCAAACATGCTCAAAATGTGCACCAAAGTCTAGTGAAATCCAGGGTTAGCAGCGGGTGCCTCGGGTGCCTGCCCTTACTGCAGCTGCTAGTGGCTCCTTAGTCGCGGCCCTAGCATGGCCCCTCGCTGTGACCCATGATCCTCATCTGCCTCTGCCCTGTCCCGACCCCTAGAAACACAAACACCGGTTTAGCATCATCAGTAACTGAAGCTCGTGTCCTCACCATCTGTAATAGAGAATAGAAAGATAAAGGCTCAAACTCCTAAGTCAATAAATCCGCACGATAAGGAATGAAAGAAGTGGAATTTCATAATAGTTATGTAGTCTCTCAAAGATAAGTGCAGATGTCTTCATACCGATCCACAAGACTCTACTAAACTTGCTTATGACTCGTAGAGCCTATGAACCTAGAGCTCTGATACCAGCTTGTCACGGCCCAAAATCCCACCATAAGGGTCGTGATGCCACCTAGTTCCTAAGACTAGGTAATCCAATCACATGACGAGATCACACAAAATATAACAACTTAAATATTAAATAAAAGCTGAAAAATATCATAACATAGCCAAAAAAGAAATACAACAATCATAGCCCCAAAATCCAGTAATACTGAGTCATAATCTCTAATAGAAAATATAAAAAGTGAAAAAATACATCATTGTTTGAGATACATAAACAGTAATAAAGACATAAAAGAGGGTGACTCCGAAGCCTGCGAGCGGAACATGTATACCTTGAAGTCTTCAACAGCTCTGGCACCACTCTTTAATGAATAACATGAGCTGAGGTACCTGGATCCGCGCAAAGACTGTGCAGAAACGTAGTATGAGTACACCATAGTCGGTACCCGGTAAGTATCAAGGCTAACATCAGTGGACTAGTGATAAGGTTCAAGTCGAGACACTCATTATTCAAATAACCTATGCAAGATAATAAAAAAAAGTTGACAGTAGAAAGCATAACGATACAGATATCAACAACCTCGAAGAGCAAGTAACATCAACTTTAAGTAGAATAACTCCTCTGTACCAACCACTTATCAAACAAGAGTGGGACGTATAATATGATATCAAATCAACCAATAACTCATGAAAATTACATGGTAGAAATATTTAAGAGAACAAGTATGTGAGCAAAAAATCAATCCCCATTCCAACACATTAACAATAACAAGGGAACACCCCAAATTACCACATGACATCATCAACAAGCCATCCTTATGTTATCGCGTGAGCATCACAATGAAATATTTCTCTTATATTGCAACACGCGCATAAGCCACTGTTATCTCGTCGCATGCTCATCAATAAACACCTCCCTTATGTCATTTCATGCGCATCTCACCACCCTTATACTCCACACAACAACAATCAACTGGAACAAGAGGCCCATATGTGCCACAATATCACAAAAGCAACAATATTCCAAAGCCACATCACGATATAGCCTATGGCTCAACAACAAGATGCACAATAACATGACAATAGCATAAGAGTGCAAGAAAATAAACAATAAAGCATGTTCATACAAAAAACAATCCCCAATTCAAGGCATTTTAATACCCCAAGTTTTAATCCGATCATCAATAATACATATGCCCGTGTACACAATCGTCACCTCATGTACACGTCGTTAATGCAAATTAGACCAAATTCGAAGGAGTAATTCCCACACGAAAGGTTAGGAAATATAATTTACCTTAATTAGACCAATTCAATACTCTAAAAGTGCTTTTCCTTTATAATTCACCTTCGTCTGGCTCAAATCTAGTAAAAACGACTAAATAATATCAAATAATGCAAGAGAAAATAATTTTAATTAATAGAGTTGAGATCTTTACACATCTTTCAAAAAGTTAAAAAAAGTCAACCACGGGTTTGTCCAGTCAAAACCCAAGTTGAGGGGTAGATATCGACTACCCATAACCTCACGAGTCCAAATATGCGTTTGATTTTCAAATCCAAATCCAAATCGAATCTGAAATCTCACATTTTTATTTTTCAAAACATAGTAAAAAATTCCCTTCAAATCTCATGATTTTATTGTTAAAATTCATAAATAATAATGTTATATATCAAAAGTGAGTTGAAATCACTTACCCAAAAGCTTTGTATGAAAATATCCTCATAATATTGCCTCCCAACGAGTCTAGGGCAAAAAAATATTATAAAATGAGACTAAGCCCAAAAATTCCAACCTTTTGTTCAGCTGCGGAAATCGCATTTTGAACCTTGGGTTTGCAAATGCAAAACCTTATCCACAGTTGCAAACACGGTTAGGCCCAAAGCAAGATCACAAATGCGATCCAATAGTCGGCAAAAGCGAATACCCCCAGCACCCAGCCAACCTCGCAATTGCGACACTGGCTCCGCAAATACGAAGACATTCCACATAGACCACCATTGCAATTACGATGCACACATCAGAAATATGAGGTCTGCAAATGCGAACAGGATCTCGCATTTGCGAGGCCTGTTACTCCAGCTAAACCAACAACTGAAACTCAATTCCAAAACGGTCTGAAATACGTCCGAAACTCACCCGAGCCCCCGGATCTCAACACAAATCATCCACACAAGTATAGAAACATAGTTCAAGCTCGCTCGTCAACTCAAAATAACATCTGAAACGATGAATCAAACACCAAAATGCATAGAAATTGCAATGAAACTCAAGATTTTCTAAAATCACGACCAAGTGTCTGATTCCTACCAAATCAACTCAGAATGATACCAAACTTTGCACACAAGTTCAATGAAAAAGCAGACCCATTTCAAGTCCCAAAACAAAAATCCAAACTTGTTAGCCGCAAAGTCAACCCATGATCAAACTTAGAAAATTTCTAAACCTTCAAATTGCTAACCTTTGGCAAAAGAGCCAATTCGACCTAGGAACCTTAGATTTCAATTTTGGACATATGACTAAGTCCAAAATTACCATATGAACCTATTGGGACCATCAAAATACCGTTTCAGACTCGTTTTCACAAAAGTCAAACCTCGGTCAATACTTCCAACCTAAGCTTCCAAACCAAGAACTAAGCGTTCTAAATCAACACAAAACCTTCTTGAAACCCAACCAATCATCCCCATAAGTCACATAGCCACAAATACACGTACAAGAAGTTTAAAAAATGAAACAAGGCTCAAATATACTGTTTAACCGATCGGTTCATTACAGTGCGACACTTGGATTTCATGGTTCTTGGGATTATCTTTCTACATCTACTACTTTGAGAACAGGTGGAGTCCCTCGAGTATGATCAATAGGTCATTTTTTATGCTTTTGATTTGAATCATGTTATTTTAGGGTTTTACCGTGACACAAGAGGGGAGGTGAATTTTATTTTACTTGATTTTCGTGATCAAAGGACAAGATTCTTTGATGTACCCAGAATAGACACAAATAGCTAGTAAAGTGCGAAATGTAAAGAACATAATAATATTTACGTGGAAAAACTCCCTGCACAAGAGAGTAAAAATAGAGATCTACCCTCGTAGGATATGCCTTCAATCTTCACTAGCTTCAAAGCACAGTTTTTAGGTTACAACTCTATTACCTAGGGGACTATTGCTAGTACCCTACCCCTACAATCAACCCAATTATAGCGACCCTTTCCAAACTAACTCTAGTCTGGAAAACTAACTCTAGTCTGAAAAGCAAAATAAAAATATAATTTTTTTAATGCTAATTTATGATTAAAATGTGTTACAATTTAAGAACACATACTGAACCTAACAGCTAAAGAACTGGAAGCTTTTTCTTCTAGAACAGGTTCTTCAGTTGAGCAACTTGAATCTTTTGAGAGCACCTTCTGGCCGTAATTATTATAGCCAATAGTCAATACCTAATTTGTGTGAATAACATTTCTAGTAGGAGGAAACATTACGTCTCTATATATAGGTATGAGGGTAGGTGATATCCTTCTCCAATTAATGCTATAAAACCTAAAATATTTTGGTTAAGGAAAATTTCTCCTAATTTGGTTTGGTTTTCATATTTGTTTCCATCTCCTCAAAATTTTCCTTTCATGCAAGTTATTCATTATCTGTAGAAATCCTTTAGGTACATGGATTCCTCTAGCCAATATATTTCCTTGTGCACAAACTAACTTCTTTGTGAAATTCAACTTGTACATGTATTTATGCTTCACGCGTTTTATCAACATTCAACTTCATCCTACGACGAACCTATTTCACTTGACATTTGCTTCACATAGCTAATGTTTATTAGTTAGTCATCCAAACACAACCAAACAAGAACATGGTCAACTCAATAAATTCACCCTTTTGATGATGACAAACCCATGTGCATTTCAGCTCACCTCAACTACAATCTTCAACTTAAGAACCAGGTTTACTAGCAACACTCTTCTCCAGATTTGTCTATGTTTGCACAAGTGTAAGGGAATAGCTTCCATTTATTACAACCCTATAAATTTCTATGCATAAGACATTTAAGTTGCTGCAAATAGATAAAATTCACCAACATTATCAGCTCATGTGCATAAGAACCAGGTTTTCTTGATCAGCACAACACATTTTACAACTTTCTCTTTGTGGCATCATCAAAAGAACAAAGCATTAGTAAAATCAAAAGTGAGAATTAGACAATATCAAAGCAATATCCATTGGGGATACACTAAATGTTCCCAATCTCAAGAGCTCAAACATTTAATCCAATTAAAAATTTCCAATTTTGAAGAGACAAATATGGCCCAAAAATAGAATTTTATATTGATTGATATAGTCGTACCACATTAAACCTAAGTGGCTCAATCCAAAAGATGATGGAACAAACCCGCCACTAGGACAAGGGGCCAGATTCTTTGATAGAAGATGACTCTCCAAGAGTGACCCCAAAATATTGTCAAACCGTGAAGTCGCAATAGCCTGGTCTCTCGTCATCTCTTCTTTCAACTACCTATTTTCCTCCTTCAAGGACACAACTTCAGCCCTCAGCTTCTCCTTTTTTTATTGGCAGCAGCCAATGCCTCCCACAAGTTGGTGACCATATTTTTTCTCTTTGTACCTGGTGGCCTCGTAATGCAGTCACATTCTCTCAAGGTCTCCTAAACAAATATGTCCTTCTTAGTCCATTTCCTTGGTCCTCTTAGTGTAGCCTTAAAGTGATCAAAACCCTAGTCTGTAGAAACCCATGTGATAGAACATGTGAGCCTTTCTCTTGAGCAACTGCCATTGACATGTGATTGATCATCAGCGAGGGCAGGTTGATCAACCTCTAATATCTCCATGACTGCCAAGTCCAAGTAGGTGGACTCATGCCTCCTTTCTTATCGAAGTAGCATACATTTGTTCACAAACTCAAACAGGAGCTTGTGAACTGGTTCTATCTCGCCCTTTCCTACCTTTCTTAGTTTCTTCTTCTCCCTTCCGTAGGAATAGTTTGAGGTTAGGTACATATCATAGTCACGATGCAAAACTACCATTTGGTTGTGATGGCGCCTAACTCATTTGCTACGCTAGCGAAGCATAACAAAAGCGGGACATAATAATCCAACATATAGAGAAGGTATGAAAACAAGGCATGTACATATTCCAAATCTAGAATATTGAGAAGATATACGAATGAAACATGTATACATCCAAGAAAAGTTCAAGTAAGGAAGAAATTCAATAACCAAACCAAACATTGATCAGTTTTCCTCAAACCGCGTGTACACCATCAAGAGAGGAACATGAGAAGGTGACCTTATAGGGATGGATCCACACACTGCACAGACAACTCACATGCCATATATAACAAGAGCACGGACAATTCACGTGCTAACATAACTCAGATCCGCACGGACCACTCACGTGCTATCAACCCAGTCCATATCTGTCACGACCCAAATTCTCAACCCTCGGGATCGTGATGACGCCAAAAACCATACTTGCTAGGCAAGCCAATGCAAAATCTAATACTATCCAATAGAGGAATCAAGAATAATGTACGAATTACTGAAATAAAACTCGAAGCTAATTCTAATATCTAGCTACCCAGGGTCTGGAGTCACAATTCACGAACTACTAAAGAATACTACAAGTATTTGGCTGAAAGAAATATATATCTATATTGAATGAAAGAAAACAGCAATCTAAATAATGTAGAGAAGACTCCAGGAATCTGCGGACGCCAGCAGATCTACCTCGTGTCTCCGTACGAATGCTCAACTACTACTCGATAACTCAACTCTGTCCGGAACCTGGATCTGCACAAGAAGTGCAGAGTGCAGTATCAGTACAACCGACCCGATGTATTGGTAGGTGCCGAGCCTAACCTCGACAAAGTAGTGACGAGGCTACGGCAGGGAATTTATAACTGTTCCTCCCTCCGAAAAGGATGGGCTGGCTCTGATACCACAGAATAGAGAACAGAGCAAGAGGCTCCAAGAAAGAAAACTATATAATAGATACGAAAGTTTTCCAACAAAAGGGCTGGCTATTGCCAAGCTACACTAACAGTTAATTTGCTTATAGTCGCAAAAGTTTTCCTACAAAGGGGCTGGCTTCATACAACCCATAAGGGACGGATTTCCAAGCTACACAACTCATAAAACTTTTGTACTATAACCAACATTAACTGTTATAACTCAAAAAATATTCGTACTACAACAAGCTAACTTTCTTAGAGTATTCTTACTCTATTTTCATACATGGACCGGCCTTTCCATCCATTCGAAAGAAAGAGCAAGAAGGAAATTTAGAAGGAACTCATATGTAGTATATCACAAAGATTTAGAAAGGTTACAAGATGATCTTACAACTACTACAAGACCTCCTTTATATAGGACTAGGAGGTCATTACAATAAAAACATACATTAAAATAAACCTATATTACATGGCAAACCTATCTACAAGTGGGCCCCTTTTTACATGTGAAGGACCTTTAGGCAAAACCACTAAAAACTGCTGAAAACATGTGAAACGGGTGAAATACACATGGTTTAGCATGTGAAAGTTTGTGGGAACATGTGAAAATAGTGTGTTGCATGTGATGGGGCATGTGGAGGCATGTTGAAGGATGTGAAAGTGGGACCCATATGGTTTGGAAGGATGTGAAATTTTGTCTTGGCATGGGTAGATGATTTTTTAGGGTTTTTTGATAGGTAATGTGGTATTATGGTTAGATTAACAAGGATGATTATCTTCCATTGATTTTCTCGGTATGTCTTCTAGGCATCTTTTCATAAATCTTGTGTAGTAATGCTTGGAACTCGACGGTTCTTCTTCTCTATGTTCCTTCTCTTTTGGATTGAGGGATTTGATCCGCAACCATAATCTGGATATGTCATGAGTGATTTTTTCCCGGATGATTTCATACGGAGTTTGATATTCCTTTGCTGCTTCTCGGACTTTTTCCCAGTGAGGATGCGTGCTGGTATAATTCCAGCTTGCCCAATATTTTGGCCATATTTCTCTCTGGATGCACATATTTTGCTGGAAGATAATTCTTTGTGCTTCACTATATTCTTCTTCCATGGATAAAATGGACACGGGAAATTTCCACCAGAATGACGACTCTTCTTGTGCCTGGACGTTTCCGTTAATAATCTTCACTGGCCTATGAAACATGAATACCATTGCGTTGTAGGAATCGTTGAAACATTTTATCCAATATCTCCTAGGCTTGAACCATAGTAAAAATACTTTAAGAGCTGGTTCAATGTTGTCAAAATCTTTGAACACGTTGCACTTGAATTTCATGAAAATGAGTACTGATGGCATAGGTACCAGAAAAACCATAATAATTCTTGTGGAAAATCCTTGACTTGTGCTATGAATATATGGCATAATGGATATTCTAGATTGACCCCATAAGTCTTGAGAATGGACCCTCCATGCTGTATGAAAACTTGGAGCTCATAATAAGTTCTTCTTTCCATAATACTTGATGGATCAAAGGGATCCATGAGGCTGAATAACTCCGGTGGATGATCTGTTGGCTTCAATGAACTTGTTCCTGGTATATTTGAAAGCATGAAGATATGGCTGATTATCTTTTTCTTCGACTTTAGTTTTCCTGCGGTAAATCACTGTGAGAATTCTTCCGGCCGAGACAGAAAATCTGCGAGAATATTATCTTTTCCTTTCAGGTGCTTGACTTGAAACTTGTATGGAGAGAACCATTGGGCCCATCTGAGAATCTGAGGATTGGGAATAATCTTCGCATTTATCTGGATCATCTTTGGGAAGGCCTTCATATCCATTTCTATCAGAAATTCTGTGTGAATCAGGGAAAAATTGAATTTCTTGATTCCATTCTTACTGCAAGAATTTCCTTGAAGGTGGAGTGGTAATTTTGCTCAGCATCCTTGAAGTTTTCGCAAGCATATCCGCATATCTTTCTCTAGCCATCTTTTTCTTCAAATAGAACGGCACTCCAGTATTCGTTGCTGGCATCATTTTGCAGTATCTTCTTACCGTCAGAAGGGATGTAGAGGGACTTGACTTTTTTTAGAAATCTTCTTTATTTCGCTGACTGCTTCATCTTGTTTATTTCCCCATGATGGAGTATTTTTCTTGAGCATTTCTGTGAACGGAGAAATGTATGTAGAGATATTCGGGATGAAATCTCTCACATAATTTACTATACCCAAGAACGGTTGGATCTGCTTTGTTGTGAAGCTGATATCTGGAAACTTGAGTAGTTCTTGACATATATGTGGTCCTGGACTATATGCACCTTGGACAAAATGCATTCCAAGAAAATCAATCTCTTGTTGAGCAAGAACCATCTTTTTTGCTGAAGCATGATCGCATAGTGTGTTATTAATGCCTCAAACTGACGAAGCAAGTTGACATGTTCCACCAATGTATCACTAAATAACAGGATGTCATCAATGTAAACTAAAGAGGTATGGAGGATGGGCTGGAATATTTTTATCATGGCTTTTTGGAACAAGGAGGGTGCAGTTTTCAACCCAAAGGGCATAACTTTCCATTGGAAGTGATGATCGGGGATGCAAAATCCCGTTTTGGNCTGCTAAGCTCTTTTGTTGACATAAAATGCTTCGCATGCCCATTGTGAATATGATGGCTCTATTAGATCAAATTCCAAAAGTTCTTCGCATTCTTTCTTTGCAAGCTGAAGATGATCTGGATTCATGCCTGAATGACTGGATTTTGTTGGATTGATGTTTTCATTCTTCTTGAAAAGGATCTTGATAAAAAACTCTTTGTTTTTTCATAACGGGCTTTTCCCTTTCTTCATGAAATCCTTGTGGGATTCAGCACATGAGTTTTCAATGAGATTTTGCTCAATCTCCTTGATTTGTTCGTCGTTGGTGATTTGGAATAGCCTTGGAATCTCA
>ML408909.1:59133-93802 GCA_005239525.1 Nicotiana knightiana
GAGTTGGTTTATCCCATTTGGATGAATAGACTTTGAGTTCTACTTGAGGAATGACTACGAGAGCATTGATCTCCTCTCGAGCTTCGATCACTGGTTCTGAAATTTGGTAGTGCTCATTGCCTTGATCTTCATAGATATCAAGGGAGAATAAAGTTTCTTCACCAGGTTCATCATCCACTGAGAATATGGATTCAAGGTCCTTCTCTTTTCCGAGATGAATTCCAGTGTAATCTTCAATCTCTTCAAGGAGTTTGACAGATCTTCTCGATTGGGGAAATTTTTTTGCGAAATGTCCAATCTTGTGGCAAATAAAGCATCTGTTCTTCTTGTGAAAATTTCCTGGCCTTCTATGTCTGAAATATTTTNTTCTGAATTCTTTCTGTCGCCTAGACGTGTGGCAGGAACATCCTGATCCAGTGATTAGATCGGATCTGCGACATGCTTTGTCAAGCGCTGGATTGTGCTAGATAATTTGTTTTAGGGCTGAGCGCTTTGTACAAATGTCCTCCGATGCTACAAAAATAGCTTGCCTGATGTAGCCGACTTGTGGGATTGTCATTGATTGAAACTTTTCTTCAATGATGGTCATGGTTCGGCTTGCCAACATCTTTGGAAGGGAAGAGACAAAGGCTTGCTTTAGGTTGATGTCTCCACCGATTTCAAAGTATATCTTTGCCATTTTTTGAAAATGCATGTCAATTCTGTCGAGTGACACACACTGCATATCGAAGAGTTGTCTTCGCATTTTCTCCAGTCTTTGGCTAGTATCTCCGCAGAAAGCTTCATATATGATTCTGATGTTGAAGGAAAATCCTGGGATGTAAGAAAAATATTTTTTTCTTGAATCCCAAGTGAATTCCACCAAAATCTCTGAGAATTCCTAAGAACCGTGAAGTTAGTTATGACAGGATGATATACTTTTCTCGTTCCACCAAATTTTTTGTCACCATCCAAGTATAGAAGTCTTGGATCCTTTGAGGACATTTTGAAACCTTGACGTCATCTAAGGTGAAAGTGTGGAAGCCAGTTCCAACTGGTTTTGATGCCATGGGTTCATGTCTTCTTTTTGAGATTGGTTCATCCGTCATGCCTTCTTGATCCTCCTCTACTTCAGATATTTCTGGGTCTCTTGGCAGGCTCACAAATATTGGGGGATCATCTTCGTCAGAAGAGTTTGTTGTGGATTCATTGATGGATTGAGAGCTATCTTCCATTGTATCATCGTCTGATGAATTTGGAGATTCTGACCATGTGGTATCTCCTTCTGACAAGTTTCTTGGTTGGGAGACATAGAAGTCTGGAGTTTTCTTATCAGAAATCATCAAACTTTCTGGGTTGGACCCTTTTGAGCTTTCTCCTTGGTCTCGCCTTTTCTTGGTTTGTTTCTTGGCTGCAAGAGCGTCTTTCCTTTCCCAAACCATTTTTGCAATATCGAATTTAGGTTCTTCTTTTAAAGGTTGGGTGAATTATATAGGATTCTGTGAGGTGGTAGGAAAGGTAGAAAAGGTGTTGTCCAGTTTTGGTGGAGAATATGCTTGTGTTGACATGGGGAAGAAGGTAGGTTTTGAAGGGGAAAATGAGGTTTTTTGTGACTCAAAGCGGTCATTTCTCAAAAGTTAGATTTGTTCCTTGATTGAAATTGTTTCCTTTTGTTGCTGTTGGAAGAACTGGAAAAGTGAAGTCCTGGCGGACAAATTTCATATTGTAAATTTGCCAATCTTAGCTCCAAGGCTTTGATTAGTCCTGCATGCGGAGACGATGTCTGCTCCACCTTTTTCTCAATTGTTTCCACTTTGCTCATTAACTTGTTTTGTGTATGGGCCACGTTTTTTATGGTGTTGCCAATATTATTGAGCACTTTGTTTTGGCATATGGAATTTTATGATTGCCAGTTCATTTTTGCCTCGATGTCACTTGTTGGGGGGTTTTTCTCCAGAAGGTAGTACTATGTTTTTCTTGGGGATTTTTGGAGCATGACTGATACCTTCTTTTTCAAAAGGTTGGAGTGGAGGAAAATCTTGGGTATGGCTGGAACTTGAAGGGCTCAATATGAATATTTATGTGTGTGTGGACGTTTGGGTTGATGTAGTTTTAGGTTCAGGTGGCTTTTTGGATTCTGGGTTACGAGCTAATGGCGGTTTTGGTTTGGGGTGGTTTCACTGTCTTCCCAACTTGGAGTGAAATTTTCTGGTAATTTTGGCCATTCTTGGTGTTTGTAACTGACAAGAAATTCATATTTACCTGGACGGCTTAATGAGCCAATTGAAGGGTCTTTATTTTCATATCTTGCTCGAAATTGCTTTTCTGTAATTTTCCCATTTTTCTTGGATTTTGGTTTAGCCTTGTTGAGGCCAAATCTTTCCCAATGACGCAGGTGGTGTTCATCATATTCTCCACTTGGATCTTCAAAACAGTCTTGGCAGTCGCAGCCGAGATCCCAAAGGCAGTGTCCCGTAAAGGGGCATTTGAACCACCAAACTCTTTTTCTGTCTTTGTCAAAATGTTTACACCAGTCATGTTCTTCTATGATAGTTTTTATATTCATGAAAGGTTCTATTTCAGGGTCAGGGTCAGGGTTTGTGTCTTTGGGTTGGATCATTTGGCAAGAAAAGATGGTTTTATTGGGTTTTTTTTAGATGGGAATGGTCAAAGCTTATGGAAACTGTTTTGTCATTTCTTTTGGTAAAAGTTGGTTCACCAAATTGTAGAGGTTCTTCTGGTTCCCTTAACTTTTCATAATTTGTGATCCAGGAATCAGGAAGAATTTTGACAAGCTCATCTCTGGAAATTTGTCCGGGTATTTGGGTGCACATGGTGTTTCCTTTGGTAGCATCAATATTTAAGAGTAAAGCATTTTCTCCTCCGGGAAGGCATAGATCCATGGCATGATTTTGGACCCGCCACACCATTTGGTGATGAAGAGTGGCTTGGATAGAATCTTTGGCTTGTGGGGCACCTTGAATTTGGACTTGTATTTTTAGTGTTTCGGTTAAGTATGGGTCAAAAAGGGACATGTTAAAATTTGGATAGATAGTTATGAACATGTCCCTGCATTCAAGGTAACTTCTACAGTACCCAAATTTGCATGTTGGTATTCCAATTATCTTGTATCTAGAAGAGAAAGTCGGGCAACAACAGGTGGACCTTTTCTTCCATTATAAATGAGAGCAATTCAGATAGCACCAAAATGGATATGGGTGAAACTGTGATCTCTCCATTGTCTGGGAAAATCATCTGGAATTTGGAGGGTAATAAATTGTTCCTCTCGAGTAGCAAGAATAGGATGCTGGTCAAGTTTTGAGGCAGCAACATATTCTTTTACTCCTTTTGGTTTGTGTTGGACTAAGGAACGAATTTGGGTCCATGGTGCAAATGATTTTTTGGCAAAGCTGAGTAAGGGTTTATGAGGGGTAGTTTAGTGGAAGATACTTTCTATTCATCGGGTAGGATATCGACTTCATAGAGGTAATCATATATTTTGGACAAGGTTTATATAGAGTAGGAGACATATTCATTTTTGCTAGGAAAGAGGATGATGGAAACGACTCAGACATATTTAGTAAAATGTTCCTCCCTCCGAAAGGATGGGCTGACTCTGATACCACAGAATAGAGAACAGAGCAAGAGGCTCCAAGAAAGTAAACTATATCATAGATACGAAAGTTTTCATACAAAAGGGCTGGCTATTGCCAAGCTACACTAACATAACCTGGATACAATGTATAATAAAGCAAGAAGGGAATAATAAACTAATTAAACAGTAACTTGCAACAATTAATAAAACAACTCAGTTAACTTTTCCAAATCTCAGCTATAACCAATCCTCAAGAAAATTTCCAAGTTTCAATTTAAAATGACGGTAAATGCAGAGTATGGGAACAATATAATAAAACAGTAAGTTTTTCAGTCATTATCATAAAATCAGTAAAACATGAATATCCTCCCTTATTACTCCTTGTTGCGGCGCGCAACCCGCTCCCACCTGTCCACCCTTATTGCTCCTCCCTATATATATCACCTTTATTTCTCCGGTTGCAGCGTGCAACCCAATCCAACTTGTCCTCCCTTATTACTCCTTGTTGCGGCGTGCAATCCGCTCCCACCAGAAAATCACATCTCTTTATTTATAAAAAGATTTCACAATTTAGGTCAAAGCCCTTCACAGTATTTATGTCTCAACAATTGTAAGCAGAAAGCTATACTATTCATGAACTTCATCAATTATCATTTCACAATGAAACCAAGGGATCAACTAACACTTCCAAATACGTGAAATAATATTTAACAACAAGTTGAGAAAACAAGTAGACATGGAGGCATCGAAATCACGAAAACAATCAAGACAAGAATGTAGTGAATCGGAACCGGGAAAAGGATCATGTTAAACAGATAATTTGGTGGTGCATAGATAATCGTCACCTCACCTATACACCACACACATGAAATTTCGCGTAACATTTAAGTTGGGGATTTCTATTCCCTCACGTCAAGGTTAAACCAAACACTTAACTAAATTTCGCAGGCCACTCACTGCTCAATCATAGCTTTTCCTTATAGAATTTGCCTCTAACCCGCTCGAATCTAATCATAATTGGTTCAATATCATCAATTATTACTAAAGGAATTAAGTTTAATGAAAAACTATGGTTTTTCTTTGTTTTCCTATCAAAAGACAAAATCGACCCGGGCCCGCTTGGTCTAAACTTGAGGTTCGGACCAAAACCCGTTTACCCATTCTCCCCCAAGCCTGGATATACAATTGGTTTTGGAATCCGTCCTCAATTCGAGGTCTAAATTCCCAAATTTCTTAGTTCCTAAGTTCTACCCAAAATCCCAATAGTTCACCATGAAAACTCTGATTCTAGGTTGCAATCTTGTTAAAAATTGTTACGGATTGAAAGGAATTAGTTAGGAATCACTTATCTATGATTTGGCGAAGTTTGAGTCTTTGGAAAATCGCATATGGAGGTTTAGGGTTTGAGAGAATTGAAAAATGGGTGAGAATCCCGTCTAAAAACATATTTGAGCACTTACAGTTATCGCAAATGCGATCAGGGGTTCGAAATTGCGAACCCTTCGAAATCCCTGTTGCCTTCGCATTTGTGACCTAAATTTCGCATTTGCTACCAGGGGGCTTGCTGGGCAGTCTTTGTATTTGTGAAGTAAATCTCACATTTGCGAGGATGGCCTTCCCAAGCTTGGTTCGCAATTGCGATGTAATGTCTCGCAATTACCAGGCCTTTTAACTTCGCAATTGCGAAGCCTGATCTCGCAATTGCGAGATTTAAGGCCTGGACAGACACCAGACACCACCTATGAAACTTTTTTAAGTCTAAACACTCTGTGGCCTATCCAAAACTCACGCGAGCCCTCGAGGCTCCAAACCAAACATGCACGCAAGTCTAAAAACATCTTACGGACTTGCTCGTGCGATCAGATCACCAAAATAACATTTAAGACTACAGATTTAACCTAAAAGTCATGATTTTTCTCAAGAACACTTCAATTTCACTATTTCTCAACTGGATGTCTGAATCACGTCAAATAAATTCTGATTCTCACCAAATTTCACAGATAGAACTTAAATATCATAACAAACCTATACCGATCTCCGGAAGTAAAATACACGCCAGATACCAACAAGTTCACACATTAATTCATTTATTTATTTCCTTAGAAATCCAGCAAAACAATTTTCTTCAAAAATTGATTTCTAAAGCTAGGGACCTCGGAATTAAATTCCGGGCATATGCCCAAGTCGCATGTTTTATTACGGACCTCCCGGGACCGTCGGAATACAAATTTGGGTCCGTTTACTAAAAATGTTGACCAAAGTCAACTAAAACTAAATTTTTAACTCTAAAAGTATTATTTGTCATATTTTCACATAAAAACTTTCCGGTTTCACGCTGGACTGTGCACGTAAATTGAGGAAAATAAATATATCTTTTTAAGGCTAATGAGCTTAGAATAGTGTCTTAATTCATAAGATGGCCCTTTGGGTCATCACAATATGATACAATAAGCATATACAAGAATACATGTACATGAACAATGGATACCAAGTTACATACTCATGGACTAATATAAGTAATATTCTAAGGTGTAGGCATGTGCGAAGTGTACTACTGTCACGACTTAAACCGATGGGCCGCGACGGGCAGCCGGTACCTTACTCAACTGAGTACCAACATAATGTATCTTTTGTATCCTGATATCATAGGTAAATGAGATGGAAAGGCTGATGTGAGATAGCTAGAATAAAGCATGAGGGAATACTCGACATTGGACGACTTAACATGTAATACAAATTTATGCATATGAATACGGGCCTATAAGGCCAAAAAGATCACTCGTACATTGAACATAGGCCGACATCTTTCATATACATGACATATGTCTACAAGCCTCTAAGAGTATATCAATACCATAAAGAACGGTACAGGGCCCCGCCAAATCAATCAATAAATGTCCAAATCATACTACCAAATAAGCAACTCCGAGCAAATGAAGCGCAACAACACATTCCGGAGTTGATAGCCTACTTGGAGGACTCTCGACCTATCTATCGGGATCTACGGGCATGAAATGCAGCATCCCCAAGCAAAAGGGACGTCAATACAAATAAAGAACCGAGTATGTAAGGAATAAACATCAGTAAATAAAAGTCATGAGAGAAACATGGAGTAAAAGACTCAACATGTAAGTTTGAATAACTCTGCGAATCATTAATATTTATAATGTCATGCATATGCCTATAAATATCATACCATGCATAGGTATATGCGTTCATAACATCATCAAGCCTCTGAGAGCATCCCATCATATCATCTCGGCCACTGTGGGCAACATCATCACCGTATACCAGTTGATAAGGTGGTGGTGCGTATATAACGCCGTAACCTTTTCCACCCATGACCAGATGGTGTTATATACATGTACACACACACACATACACACACACACACATATATATATATATATATATATGTATATGTATATATATATATATATATATATATATATATGTATATGTATATGTATATGTAACCCCATCTAGTCATGGGTCAATGTACATGTATGCATGAATGAAATGCATAGCAGTATGTTAATAAGATCTATTGGAACCTCAGAAGACAATTACTCATTTGATTAATGTCATGAAATAAACTTTATCAACTTACGTATTTTCTGAGACCCGTGAACAAACGATAGAATAATAAGACATATGGGGAATCAAGAACATAGGAACCTCTAGTATTTCTATAAATAAAGTAATTTATGGAAGTTGTGCATTTGCTCGTTTTGTTTATATCATATGGATCATGCCAAAAGAAAGAAGGGATAGCCTTAACATACCTGAACTGATTCTCTTGACAATCCCTCTAACACCTGTCTTTTGCTGACACACATAACGGCAGATCGAAGTAGAAAAAAATTCGTATGATATTCTTGAGAAAAGATTGTATTGTGCTCTCTTACAATTGCAAATCCCGTTGCTATTATGCAGTATAACTTCGTATGAAATTTTGTCGAAGCAAAATCACGTTGCCAATCTATCTCACTTTGTAATCTTGATCATAATCTTGTAAGACTTTTTTTGAAGCTTCATCCGTACATTTGTAGTTCTAAAAGTGTAACACCATTTGATACACTAATTACCTAACCTTGTGGATTAGAGATAACATTCTTCAACAAGAATGATATAAAGGTGTACATAACTTTAAATGTTGCCACCACCTTGTTAAGGTTATGAGTAGGTGCCAATTTGCTACCAAGTTTCCATAAATCCTACGTGGATGTTGTCCCCCCTAACAATTATCCAAATCTCACTTAAATAATTATCCACAAAATCTAATTTACAAGTTAATTTCCCACTTAAAAATCTATAATTACCCTATTAACCACATAATTAAAAATTATCTCAAATTACTTAAAATACTACTCACTTTTAACATACTTTATACATCTTACTATCATGGTCATGTGGTACCTTGTACGTCACTAGTCCATAAATACTAGGTATTATAGCTTGGACTGTATTTTATCCCAAATTGTCAAACTTCAACGAAACTCATTTTCTTTGATTCGTTTACCCTTTAACCTTCATGGTACTTATCACTTGTTTGAAATAGCGTAATACTTATAACCTCAAAATAATCTCATTCCCGAGCTTACGTCGATTAACTTACGACGAAACTTTTACGTACGAAAACATGGGGTGTAACAGCTACCGTAGTTCAAATCAAGCGATTACGCCACAAGAATAGCTATTAACATGTTTGAACAGGAAATAAATCAACAAATAATCTCTAACTGGATTCAGTTAGCTCACATAGGGGATACAACATAAGAATCATGATAACATGAAGCTTAGCGATCAATTCAGGGCATATAATAGCTTAATCACTACCCCGAGCATGGATAATAACCCGGTGCATGCACATGGGCCCATTCCCCTCATATGTGCGCCTGCCATAACATGTAGCCAACACTAATAACTCAGGAAACTAGTGACTCAAAAAAATTTAGGTAAGATACTTACTCAGGCAAGCCAAATCAATATTCTAGAAATCCCTTCCCGCGTGAACCAACCTCTGGATGGCTCTAATCTAGTCAAAATAACTTAATAACATCAATAAAAGCCATATGAAAGAATCCCAAACAACAAAGATATGATATTATTACAATTACACAAAGTCAACCCCAGGCTCGTACCCTAGAACCCAACAAAACTCACAAATCTCGAAGACCCATTCCAATACGAATCAAAATATATATATGTCTCATCCAAATCCAACGACAAATCGAACCCTGAATCACCAATTTTCACTCTCCAAAAAGCATGGGAAAAAACCCCAAATTCATCCTTTAAATCACATAAAGTAAATCCATGGGAATCAATATCTAACATCAAAATCAAGTAGAGTTTACTTACCCCTTCAATTGTAGCGAAAAACCCTTCCAAAAGTCGCCCCTAGTTGAGCTCCAAAACTTCAAATAATGAGAAATAGCCAAACCCTTCGAAATAAATATTTTTTCCAACAATTTCGTATTTGCAGACAAAATCACACTTCTGCAATAAAGCATCTGTGGGAAATCCATATAAGGAATCACTAATCTTCCAGACCAGCCGCTTTTGCGGACACCAAGCCGCATCTGCGTATTCGCTTCTGCGAAAGAACCTACGCTTCTGTCGTAGCACATTTGCACTCCCATATCTGCATATGTAGACTCGCTTCCCATCTATGCATCGCATCTGCGTCCCCCAGGTCCGCTTCTGCAGACTCGTACTTGTTGCCAGACCCTTGCATGTGCAAAAATACCATATTAGGTCTTCCCAAAAATATGGAAACGATCTGCAACTCATCTGAAACACAACTGAGCCCCCCCGGACCCTGTCCAAACACACCAAATAATATCAAAACATACAAACCTACTCAAAGCCTCAAATCACACAAAACAACATCAAAACCACGAATCGTACCTCAATTCAAGCCTATGGACTAATCAACTTCCAACTTTACAAAACTCACGATGAACCACGTCTAATCAATTCGGAATTACCTCAAATTTTGCGCAAAACTCCCAAATAACATAACGGACCTATTCCAACTCCTAGAACAACTAACGAAACCCGATATCAATAAAGTCAACGTCCGTTCAAACCTATGAATTTTTCAAACCTTCAAGTTTTCAACTTTTGCCAAATAGAACTAAATCAACTTAGGAACCTCTAAATCGAAATCCGGACATATGCCTAAGTCCAAAATTACCATAAAAACCTACTGGAACAAACAAAACACTATTCCGGGGTCATCTACACAAAAGTCTAATTCCGGTCAACTTTCACAACTTAAGCTTCCACCCTTGGAACTAAGTGTCCCAATTCAATCAAAAAAATTTCCGAAACCAAACCAATCGTCCCCGCAAGTCATATAATGAAAAATACACATATGCAAAGCATAAAATAGGAGAAACAGAAATAAAATACACAAAATGACCGGCCGGATTATTATATTCTCCCCCTCTTAAAAAACGTTCATCCTCGAGCGAGTCTAGAATCATACCTGAAATGCCAAAAAAGTGAGGATATCTTCTCCTCATATCATGCTATGTCTCCTAAGTCGCCTCCTCGACTAGTTGAACCCTCCACTAAACCTTCACTGATGCAATATTCTCTGACCTCAACTTGTGAGCGTGCTTATCCAAAACGGCCACTAGCTCATCATCATAAGTCAAATCCTCGTCCAACTGCACCGAGCTGAAATCTAACACATTTGACGGATCCTCATAATATTTTCAGAGAATGAACACATGAAACACTAAATGAATTCCCGATAACTTGGGTGGCAAAGCAAGTCTGTAAGCCACTTCACCAACCCTCTCCAAGACCAAAAATGGACCAATATACCAAGGGTTCAACTTCCCATTCTTCTCGAACCTCATCACACCCTTCATGGGCGAAACTCTAAGTACAGCCTACTCACCCACCATATATGCCACATCACGATCCTTCATATCCGTATAACTTCTCCACCTGGACTGCACTATACAAAGTTGCTCTTGAATCAACTTCACCTTCTCTAAAGCATCTCGAACTAAATCAGTTCCCAATAACGTAGCCTACCCAGGCTCAAACCAACCAATCGAAGAACGATATCACCTCCCACACAAGGCCTCATAAGGATTCCTCTGGATACTTAACTAATAGTTGTTATCGTAGGTGAACTCTGCTAACGGAAAGAACTGGTCCCACTGCGCGAAGTCAATGACACGCGCTTGTAACATATCCTCCAAGATCTGAATAGTATGCTCGGAATGTCCGTCCGTCTGGGGATGGAATGATGTACATGGATCCGACCCTGAAGCCTTAATACCCCATCATCACCAATAGTCACGTCCTTAGCATCACTGTGCTGCACCGTGTAACTTAGGCCAAGCAAGTGGGGATCATCATACTGACGCACCTTGATGCACTCAAAGAAGGAAGACCGTGACACAACACAAGCAAGAACCTTGCTAGGCTCCGAACTATCCAAAGCTAGCAGCCTCTCCCCAGTTGGAATAAAAGAAAGACTTTCCATGCTCTCCGCCTTCCTACTCAAGGCGTCGGCCACCATGTTGGCCTTTTCAGGATGATAAGAAATAGTGATATATAGTCTTTTAATTTCTCTAACCACCTCTGTTGCCTAAAGTTCAAAATTTCTGCTTGAATAGATCTTGGAGACTCATGTGATCCGTGAACACCTTGCAAGACACACCATAAAGATAATGCCCACAAATCTTGAGTGCGTGAACAATGGCTGCTACTCCAAATCGTGTACTGATAGTTCTTCTCATGGGGCTTCAACTGACGCGAAGTATAAATAATCACCCTGCCTTCCTGCATCAACACATACCCACTGCCAACCCCTGAAGCATCACAATAAATTGTATAAGAACCTCATCCCGAAGTGAAAACCAGAACTTGAGTGGTAGTCAAGGTAGTTTTGAACTTCTAAAAGGTCTCCTTAAACTTATTAGACCAGTTAAATGGGACACCCTTCTGCATCAACCTAATCAATGGGGCTTTGATAAATGTAAATCCCTCCACGAAATGGCAATAATACCTAGCCAACCCTAGGAAACTTAAGATCTTTGTAGTGGTAGAAGGTTTGATCCAAATCTGAACTGCCTCAATCTTCTTTGAATCCACATTAATCCCCTCACTAGACACCACTTGACCCAAGAATGCCACCGAGTCTATCAAGAACTCATACTTGGAGAATTTAGCATATAGATTCTTGTCCCTCAAAGTCTGGAGCACGATCCTCAAGTGCTGGTCATGATCCTCCCGGCCGCGTGAATATATCAATATATCATCAATGAAGAATCCAGATAAGGCTAAAATATGATATTCATCAAGTGCATAAAATTTTTTGGGGCATTCTTCCGCCCAAAAGACATCACCAAGAACTCATAATGCCCATAACGGATCCTAAAAGCCATCTTAGGAATATCTGAAGCCCTGATCTTCAATTGATGATGCCCCGATCTCAAGTCAATCTTTGAGGATACGCTAGTATCCTAAAGCTAATCAAATAAATCATCAATATGCGTTAGTGGATACTTTTTCTTGATTGTAACCTTATTTAATTGCTTATAGTCAATGCACATCCTCATAGAACCATCTTTTTTCTTTACAAATAGAACCGGTGCACCCCAAGGTAACACACAAGGCCTGATAAAACCCTTATAAAGCAATTCCTCTAACTACTCCTTCAATTCCTTCAACTCCGCTGGTGCCACGTGATATGGTGGAATAGAGATGGGCTGAGTGTTCGACACCAAACCAATACCAAAATCAATATCCCTATCGGGTGGCATGCCCGACAGGTCTGCAAGAAACACATTTAATAACTCCCTTACTACAAGAACTGACTTAACAGTTACAGTAGCAGCTTTAACATCTCTCACAAAGTCCTAATACGCCAAACACCCCTTATCAACCATTCATTGAGCCTTCAAATAGGAAATCACTCTACTAGGAGTGTGACCAAGCGAATCTCTCCACCCCAACCTAGGCGACTCCACCATAGCTAACATCACGGTCTTAGCGTGACAATCAAGAATAACATGGTACGGAGATAACCAATTCATACCCAAAATCACCTCAAAATCAATCATGCTAAGCAATGAGAGATCAACTCTAGTCTCGTAACTCCCATGGTCACCATACAAGATCGATATACATGAACCATAATAGAATCACCCACGGTGTACATGCATGAACAATAATATCAAGAGTTCACGATGTATATCCAAATAATGAGCAAAATATGGTAACACATAAGAATAAGTGGAACCAGGGTCAAATAACACTGAGGCATCCATGTGGCTCATTGAAATAATACTTGTGATCACGGCGTCAGAAGCAACTGCCTCTAGCATGGCGGGAAATGCATAGCAACGGTTTTGTCCACCACCTGACTGATCTCCTCCTCTAGGGCGACCTCGAATCGGCTAATCCCCAACCCTAGTTGGATGTGCGGGTGGTGTAGCTACTAGTGCTGGAACTACAGGTTGTGCGCTCTGTTGTGGTGCACTACTCAAAGTCTGGAGCAATCCCTCTTGATGTGACTCAAGTCTCCACACTCAAAACAAGCGCTCCTTAGGCTTATGACCGTGCGACTGACCTTGATAGCCCGAATAACTGCATGTGGAACCCTGAACAGATGAAGCACGGTTACTTTGTGCTGGAAGTGCACTAAATGATGATTGAACTAGGTGAGCATTGTATGATCTGTGGCTGACTGATGAACTACGGGGAATCTGACGAGCTACTTGAACGGGCCAAAAAGGCCGACATCTACTATGATATGAATGGCCTCCATACGAGGCACCACCAAAATCACCCAAACCACGGGGCCTCTTTGACTCCCGTTCTTCTCTCTCAAGCCTGCAAACATGCTCCAAGCATCTGGAAATCTCGACCACCTGGTCAAATCTAGCATCCTTCTCAAACTCTCGAGCCATGCCATATCGAAGACTATAGATGAGACCATCAATGAACCTCCTGATCCTCTCCCTCTCAGTAAGGACCAAAAATACTGCATGTTGTGCTAAATGTGTGAATCGTATCTTGTTCTGGGTCACAGTCATGCCCTCCTGGAACAGATGCTCAAACTCCCTACGCAACTCCTCTTTGCGAGTTTGGGGAAGAAACTTCTCTAGGAAGAAAACTGAAAACTAATGCCATGTAAGTGGTGTTGTGCCAGTTGGTCTTCCTGACTCATAGGTCTATCACCACCTGTAGGCTAGCCCTATCAGCTGGAAAATAGTGAAATTGACTCTATTAGAGTTCACAAGACCCACTGTGCGAGGAATTCGCTGACATTGATTAAGAAAACCCTGAGCATCCTCTAACTCTCCTCCATTAAACTATGGAGGACGAAGCCTATAAAATCGCTCTAACCTCTTTTTCTTTTCATCAGTCAAAGATGGTTCGACCTCGCCCAAGCAACAATAACTGGCTGAACTAGCAACACCCCTGTGTTTGATAACCCTGAGCTAGCGGTGTACCGGTGGCGGGAGTTTGGGCTCCTCCCCAAACTGTGAGGTAGCCGGTGCAACTGGTATCATACACGCCTGAGCCAAACTCATGGACACACTCAAGATCTGGGCTAAAGTCTCCTGAAGACCATGCATAGAAACATGTACTGCCGGTGTCTGAACTGGTCCCACTGGCTCAACAATATCTGGAACCTGCTCCTCCACTGAAGCAACTGGTGGCTCCACTTGTGCTACTCTAGCTGTAGTGTGGGCCCCACCTCTACCTCGGCCCCGTCCTCTCGCGACCCTGACTGGAGGCACTGATGCCTACCCATGTGATTTGGCTGAACGTGTCCTCACCATCTTTTAGAGAATAGAGAGTAAATGTTCAAACTTCGAAAATAATCTGCATGATAAGAATGAAAGAAAGAAAAATTTTCCTAACAGTTCGGTAGCCTCTCGAAGATAAGTACAGATGTCTTCGTACCAATGTGCAAGACTATACTAAACTTGCTCATGAGTCGTAGAACTTAGGGCTCTGATACCAACTTGTCATGATCCAAAACCACCAACTGGTCGTGATGGTGCCTAACTCACTTGCTAGGTAAGACAAACATAACAAAAGCAGAACATAATAACAAAATTTACAGAAGTAACATAAATCCAAAGCCAACTGATATAAAATAATTGCGCCAATACAACAACAACAACCCCCCCCACCCAAACTAGTAATACAAATTCGTGAGTTTTAAAATACAAGTACAAATCTGGAATACAGATGCAAATACTGTTTGAATGGAAACAATAGTACTGAAATGAAAAGAGATGCCAAATACTTGCGCTCGAGATGCAGCTCTACCTCGTCTCTCGAAGATACTTCCAACAACAAATCACGGGAATCATGGCTCAGTCCAACACCTGGATCTGCACAATTAAGTGCAGAGTATAGTGTGAGTACAGTCGACCCTATGTACTCAACAAGTATCATAACTAACCTCGGTAGGGTAATAGAGGAAACAAATAAATCACCTCGGTGCAGAAATATAACGTAACATGCTTTGTTTCAGTAACAATCTATCATATAGAGGAAATATACAAAATAAGGCATGTACACATTCCTGATCTATCATATAGAGAAGATAGGAGAATAAAACTTGTATACATCCAAGGAAATTACAAGTAGAGAAGAAATGCAATAAGCAAACCAGACATTGATAAGTTTTTCTCATACCGTGAGTACACCATCGAGTTAGAAACATGAGAGGGTGACCCTAAGGGGATGGATCCTTATCCACATGATGCACAGACAACTCACATGTCATATATGACAACTGCATGGACAACTTATGTGCTAACATAACTCAGATCCACATGGAAAACTCACGTGCTATTAACCCAGTCCATAGCACATTGAAAGCATATACAAGAATACATGTACATGAAAAATGGATATCAAGCTACATACTCATGGACTGATATAAGGTGTAGGCTTGTCCGAAGTGTGCTACCTAGTTCAAATCAAGCGATTACACCATAAGAATAGAAATTAACATGTTTGAACAGGAGATCAACTAACAAATAATCTCTAGCATGATCAATTAGCTCACAGAGCGGGTACAACACAAAAAGTATGATAACATGAAGCTTAGCAATCAATTCAGGGCATATAATAGCCTAATCACCACCCCGAGCATGGATAATACCACGGTGCACGCACATGGGCGCAATCTCCTCACATGTGCGTCAACCATAGCGCGTAGCCAATACTAATAACTTAGGAAACTAGTGCCTCAACTAAATTAGGTAAGATACTTACCTCAAGCAAGCAAATGAATACTCTAGAAATCACTTCTTTCGTCAATCAACCTCCGGATGGCTCAAATATAGTCAAAATAACTTAAGAACATCAATAAATGCCATAGAAAAGAACACCAAACAATAAAGATATGATCTTTCTACAATTAAACAAAGTCAACCCAAAAAGTAAATCCCGGACTCGTACCTCGAAACCCGACAAATCTCACAAATTCCGAATACCCATTCTAATATGAGTCCAAATATATGTGTTTCATCAAAATCCAACCTCAAATCGACCCACAAATCACTAATTTTCATCTTTAAAACCATGACAAACCCCCTCCCCCCTTCTGAATTCCTCATTTAAATCACATAAACTAGGTGTAATAATCCATGGGAGTCAATATCTAATATCAAAATCAAGTAGAGTTTACTTACCCCTTCAATTTTAGTGAATAACCCTCCAATAGTTGACCCTAGCTGAGCTCTGCAACTCCAAATAATGAGAAATATCCAAACCCTTTGAAATAAATATTTTTTCCAGCAATTCTGCGTTTTTGGAAAAAAGCACGTTTCTGCGATCCCGCATCTGCGGGAAATCCATCAAGATGAGGAAGTCACTAATCTTCCCGATCAGCCGCTTCTGCGGAAACCAAGTCGCATCTGCGCATCCACGTCTACGGAAGAACATACACATCTGCTCTCCCTACGCTACATCTACGGACTCAGCCTTCCCAGACCCTCGCAGGTGCGAAAACACCAGAACAAGTCTGCCCAAAAATATGGAAATGATCCGCAACTCATCCGAAACACAACCGAGCCCCCGAGACCCTGTCCAAATACACCAACCAATCTCAAAACATAACACGGACCTACTCGAGGCCTCAAATCACAAAAAATAACATCAAAAGCACGAATCGCACCTCATTTAAATCCTGGGGACAAATCAGCTTCCAACTTTCCAAAACTCACGCCGAACCACATCTAATTAACTCGGAATGACCTCAAATTTTTTGCACAAGTCTCAAATTATATAACGGACCTATTTCAACTTTCAGAACAACAATTCAAACCCGATATCAACAAGTCAACTCCCAGTCAAACCTATGAACCTTCCAAACCTTTAAGTTTCCAATTTTCGCCAAATAGAACCAAATCAACTTAGGAACCTCCAAATCCAAACTCGAACATACGCCTAAGTCCGAAATCACCATACAAACTTATTGGAAACATCAAAACACCATTATGGGGGTCATCCACACAAAATTTAAACTTCGATCAACTTTCACAACTTAAACTTTCACCCTTGGACCTAAGTGTCCCAATTTAATACAAAACTTACCCGAAGCTAAACCAACCTCCCTCACAAGTCACATAATGACAAATACACATATGTAAAGAATCAAATAGAATAAATGGGATTAAAATACACAAAATGATCGGCCGGGTCATTATAAGTAGGTACAGTTCAGATGAATCCAATAGGCTTTGCTTAGCTTCTGCATTTGTAATATGAAATCCATTAAATATGAATACATAATTAATTGTGAATTCAGTAATTAAAATAATCTTTGAGTTCGATAACAAATTCAAAACTCATAAATTTTAAATTCTGACTATGGATCTGCTTCAAAGTAATATTTAGTTACATAAGACTACTTCACACATGATAAATTTGTCGACTGTTGTTCCTTTTTTTTTTTGGAGCTGGCGTAACACAATGGATAAAATATTCCCTCTTGTTGCAGCTCTTCTTTTTAATTAATATTTCCCAAATATTTTGATTGATCATTTTGAAGACTTTTCGATGCATTTGGAGTTCCTCCAACTAGGGTTGTGCATGGATCGGATCGGATCAAATTTAGCACATTTCGGATTGAAATTTCAGATTTCGGATTCTACAAAATGCAATCTGATTCTGATCCATATTAATATCAGATCATATTTGAAAGTTTGGCTCGGATAAATATTTCAGATTTCAGATCGGATTATACGTCTAATTAAGGATGTTGCTAATCTAATCAACTAATGCATTTGCCTTATCTTCTTCTTCTATGTTCTGTGCTAATACGGACATCTCTTTGCTTTTCATACCTTTTATCAGTGTTGCATCTCTAAGAAAATATTTCTCTGGAGGTTCGAGTTGTTATGCCTCTAAGTTGCAAACTCATACGTATATTTTCTTTATAAATAAGGCAATACAGCAAGAAAAATTTATGTTTCTGCAATTATGAGGGTACTATGGTGCGAATATAACTAAATCTAGTAATTGTAAAGGTAATAACTTGGAGGAAGATGGAAATGAAGTACTAGCAATCCGAAATTAAAGTTTAGTATTTATACATGCCCTAATAATTTCGAATTTCAGATCAGATCGGGGTAAAATTATACCAATCTGAATCATATCCGAATATCCAAATATCCGAAATTCAAAATCTGAAAATGAGCGAATCGGTTCGGATTTCGGATATCCGATCCAAATTAACAGCCCTACCTCCAACTTCTGAAAATTTATTTTTATTGTACGCAAGCATCATATGATGAGATAAACTATTCCCTCTTGTTGAACCTCATTTTGTAAATACCCCTCAAGTATTTTAATTGATCAGATTAATTAGGACACCTTATCCATGCATTTCAGCTTAACATGGTTAAGCAAAGGAGTAGTTTTAAATAAAATCTATAAATCCATATCACACTAGCACAAAATATTATTTATAGGATAATGAAATAAGCAAACAACATAAACTATACTTATCAATGCGTGTTTACCATTGATAAGTAGGTTACCATCTTTAATAAGAGATTTAGATATTCGAGCTCTCGAATGGAGAAATTTTTGATATGGAGCTTTTTATCTCTCTTAGTAAGTCTTATCCGATGCGAAATCTGAATTAATTTAACTAGTGACTCCAAATACCAAATGCCTAATTAAGTAAAAAAGTTGTGGTAATTCACCTGTATACCTTGCTAAGTCAATGAACATCACCCATTAATAAGTAAAGTTTGCACTGTCCAATAAATTATTTTGTGCTTGTGTGTGGATTTATAAATTTTATTTTTCACTAATAAAATACAAGAAAGATTACAGCCTATCTAATATATATCATGTTTAAGATGTAGCTAGTACCACCTACAACTACTACCTTCATTACAATTGAAAGTGTTTCCCACCACCACCCCTTCACCCAAAAGGATCCAAAAGTGAGAAAAAGAGATGATGGTCAGAGAAACAATTGACTTTTAGATTTCACAAGGTTGACATCTGGTATAAAGTGTTTCGCTTTGAAAGCATTCAAAGCAAATAAAAAAACTTTAACCCCTCTCTCCCACACATATATAAGAGAGAAATAATGGCTTATAATGGACCCAACAGTTACACAGACTCACTTGGCCTGCTTGTCTCCCTAGCTAAGAATGATGAATCACTTTGTATCTCTCTATTACATCTAACCATTTCATTTTGTTTCTCATTTTTCACGCTTGAAATAGATTCTTAAACATTTAGTTTTAAAAAGGTATATACTCTGCCCTGTTCCACGCGAATCCGATTATTGTGGTGGGATGCTCAAATTCCTTCACCCAAAGTTTCGAATTTATATCCTGGAAATGAATAAGTATTCAGAGTACTTCCATAATAGGTCTATCCGATGCGTATTCAAATTAACCCGGCCAATAAACTTCAAACTATACCGGATTGTTAAAAATGAAATAGCATACACTAAATAGTGTAACGATTCGGCCGATCGTTTTGAGCATTTCCATCTCGTTCAGCTATTTGAAGTTTTGAGTAGCATCATTTTGTGTATTATGACTTATGTGAATCATCGGTTTTGGTTTCCAGGTTATTCAGGATTGATTTAGAGGAATGATTCTCAACTAGGAAGCTTTAAATTGGAAGAGTTGACCAAGTTTAACTTTTTAGTATTTGACCTTGGATTGGAGTTTTAATGGTTCCGTTAGCTCCGTTGGGTGATTCTGGACATAGAAGTGTTTCCGGATTGTGATTTGGAGGTCCATGGTTGAATTTGGCTTGAAATGGCAAAACTTGGATTTTTTGGTAAGTTTGACCGGAATGGACTTTTTGATATCAGATTCAGATTGTGGTTCCAGAAATTTGAATAGCTTCGTTATGTCATTTGAGACTTGTGTGCAAAATTTGGGTTCATTCCGAGCTGGTTTGCTATGTTTCGGCACGAGTTATGGGTGTTGAAGTTCAAAGTTCATCAAGTTTGAATTGAGGTGTGATTCGTCGTGTTAATGTTGGTATGTGTGATTTGAGGCCTCGAGTAGGTCCATATTGTGTTATGGGTCTTGTTGGTATATTTGGACGGGGTCCCGGGTGGCTCGGGTGAGTTTCGGACGAGATTTGGAGCATTTTAGAAATTTTGGCTAATGCTGGTTTGGCAGAGGTTCCGGTGTAACCGCACCTGCGGAGCCATGGCGTAGGTGCGGAGCCGCAAAAGCGGAAGTGTCATCGTAGATGCGAGGTGAGATCTGGGTGAGGAAGACCACAGAAGCGGATTTTTGTAACGCATCTGTGTGCGCACAGATGCGAGATTTGAGCGCAGGAGCGGGCTTTGGCGCAGATGCGAGTCCTTTTCTCGCACCTGCGATGTTGCAGGACCGGATGTTTTTCCGCAGGTGCGAGGTCCATCTCTATAGTGCTTCTCCGCAGAAGCAGAACATTTGTCGTAGAAGCGACGCCGCAGAAGCGGCTAAGATGCAGATGCAACGATGCCTTGGCAGAAGTATAAAGTACTCTTGTAGACATCGAAATATTAATGGATCAAGCTAAATCCTAAATTCAAGATACTACAAGACCTCTTGAAATTCCAGGAGTCTATCAGTGTTGCTTATGGATAATCTACCAAAACCCAGTACTGGAGGCTACTCTATCTTAACCCTAGGTCATTCCTATAAAAAGGGTTACGTTTTCTCTTAAAAGGGCATCTCAAAAAATAGAGGTCATCTCGAAAATCCCATAAACTCATGGGATATTCACAAAGAGATGAAGATGCGGTCGGATAGACATAATTTTATGGAGATCAAATACATCCCATGAATGTTTGCATCATACTACGTTCGAGAAATACGTTGTTCTAGCCCTCGAATCACGAAGATAATCAGGAGAGAAGAATCAAGGGAGAAACAGAATTATAGCCACAATTATTTATCAATAAAATTATATTTTTTTCATATTTGTATTGTGATTGCATTTAATTTTCTATTCTAAGAAAATTTATTGCAAACAAATTGGAACGCCCTGTGGCGCTAGTTCTTCCCTTCATCTCTTCCTCCTGCAAATCGAAACTACAAGCTTCAAAAATTTCTGTTGTGATCGGGTACTTCAAGTCCCTTCTTCAAGTTTCGCTAAGCCTACACCCCCGACAAACCTTGAAGTAGGGGGCATTCGTAGACATCAAAATTTTAGTAGAACAACCTAAATCCTAATTCAAGATACTACAAGACCTCTTGAAATTCTAGGAGTCTGTCATTGTTGCTTGGAGGCTACTCTACCAAAACCCAGCACTGGAGGCTACTCTATCCTAACCCTAGGTCATTCCTATAAAAAGGGTTACGTATTCTCTTAAAAAGGCATCTCAAAAGATGGAGGTCATCTCGAAAATCCCACAAACTCATGGGATATTCACAAAGAGATCAAGATGCAGCCGGATAGACATAATTTCATGGAGATCAAATACATCCTATGAAGGTTTGCATCATACTACGTTCGAGAAACACGATGTTTTAGCCCTAGAATCACGGAGATAATCAAGAGAGAAGAATCAAGGGAGAAACAGAATTGTACCCATAATTATTTATCAATAAAATTATGTTTCTTCATATTTGTATTGTGATTTCATTTAATTTTCTACTCTAAGAAAATTTGTTGCAAACAACTCTATTTCGAGGGTTTCGGCCAATTTTACATTTTTGGAGCTATGGAGCTCGGATTGAGGCTATTCTTGAAGAAAATTTATTATATGAATTAGGGTAAGTGTTCTCTACTCGATTTTAGTTATATTTCATGAATCCATCTTCGATTTGGTAATTGGAGTGTGAATTTTAATGAGGAAATTGGGGGTTTTAGCCTAAAATTTCATAAAGCGAGTTTTTGAGTTTTGAACATCGATTCGGAGTCAGATTTGAGCGAAACCAATATGGTTGGACTCATAATTGATTGGATTATCGGATTTTTTGAGTTTGTTCAGGTTCCGAGGTGCGGGCCCGAGTGGGACTTTTTGGATGATTTTGGGCTTTTGATTAAAGATTAAACATTTATCGATAGGTTTGTTTTATTTGGCATTGTTTGATGTATTTGAGTTGCTTTTGGATAGTTTTGAGCCGTTCGGATGTCAGTACGCGCGAGATGGAATTTTTGGAGTATCACATGGCTTGCTCAGTATTAGAAATGGCTTGTTCGAGGTAAGTAACATTTCTAAACTTAGTGCTGAGGATATGAAACCCCAAATTACATGTTATGTGATTAGTATTGAGGTGATGCACATGCTAGGTGACGGGCGTGCACCATGTGAATTGTGACTCCGTTATTTCTGTGGTACTGTGTATTTACCTGATCTTACTTGCAACCATGAAATTTCTACGCACTTGAGCTATTGAGCTGTGATCCATGCTAGAATCCATGACTAGGCTACATGCTTATCTTGTTGGGACCCGCTGAGGTTATTTCTACTGTTGATCTATCTATTTTCATTTTATTACATACTCAGTCATACACATTCATATGCATATCATATCTTAGTCTCTGTTACTATTTATTTATACATCACATTATTGTTTTTGGGATGATATTTCATGACATTGAGGGCCCGAAAGACTAGAGAGATTGATGACTGAGTGAGGCCGAGGGCTTGATAGTGAGGATGTTATAGATCAGGTTGTACGCTGCAACATATTTTATTGATTTATGATGAGAGCGGGCTGCACGCTGCAACATGATTTACTGATTTATGCCATGATTGGCTTGTTATAGCGCTTGGGCTGAAGGAGTCCCCCCGGAATCTGTACACACCCCCAGTGAGCATAGGTACCTACTGAGTGCGAGTGCGGAGTGCTGAGTTATTGGGAGGATTGAGTGACTGCGAGGACTAAGTGGATGTGAGGACTAAGTGGATGTGAGGACTGAGTGACTGGGAGGACTGAGAGAATTGATACTCTGAGAGTATGCATATGGTTTTATCACTGAGTCGCATCGCAGTTGACATGCACATGATATAAAGGCATAGAGATGCATTTTTCCTCATGATGTACGGTATCACGTCATTCATGACTTCTCACATGTACTGAAATATGGGCATCGAGAGGTATTTTATACTTGCTATCTGGACAAAATGAAACATCATAGTTATTGTTGAAAGGATTTTTGGGAAAAAACTCACAGTTTTCAAACTTAGTCGTATTTATGACGATTTTGGTAAAGGAGTTGGGTTTTCACTTATATACTTGAAAGGCGGAACTATTTTCGAAAATACTATGAAAAAGCTGAGCATTTTATGTCTGAGTTACTTCTTTTATTATTTGCTTTACGTCGTTATGAACTGTTGTTGGCTATTGGTGTTGGACCCAACCTTTGTTCCAACTCGTCACTACTTTCAACCTAAGGTTAGGTCTGTAACTTATTGAGTACATGGGGTCGGTTGTACTCATACTACACTTATGCACCTTGCGTGCAGATGTTGACTTATGATGTTGCTGTGTTCGACGGGAGCTGGACTTGAAGACATACCTGCGTTCCGGTTGGAGCTGCCTCTTGTTCATGGTAGTCTTAGATTCATAAAACTCTATTTATGTACTTTTCGGGCAGATGATGTATTAATTTCATACCCGCTTTGTAAATTCTATTCATAGAAGCTCATGATTTGTACTACCAGTCGTTGGAAAATGTATAAGATTTAGTTAAGTTCTCTATTTAGTTGTTTTTTTTAATTAATTTCATTGGAATTGGATAGTTGTTAATTTTCTTACCTGGCGGTTTGGGTTAGGTGACATCAAGACTAGTTAGATTTTGGGTCATGATAGATTGGTATTAGAGCTCTAGGTTCATAGGTTCTACAAGTCATGAGCAAGTGTCTAGTAGATTCTTGCGGATCGATATGATGATATCCATACCTATCTTCGAGAGGCTACATGGAATTTAGGATATATACTTCCCATCTTTCCTTCCTTAACGTGAGGCATTAATTCAGCTTGAAGCGTAACTCTTTGAATTCCTTCCACACATTCGTATGCGCACATGAGCGCTTGGTATCAGCTGTGCATCGACAGGTTGTGATTTCAATGGATGAGGTGCGAGATATGATTTTAGCATGCTGATGATGGGCTTGTCTAGAGGACTTGAGGCTAGGTTTGACTGTATCTTGAGCCCAGGGATTTTGGTTGTGTGAGCGCGTGCTTTTGGACTTATATGTCTGGTAGTGTCCGTATGAGTGGAATTCATGGCTCGATGAGACACTGGATGGCTACGTGATGAGTATGATGTGACCGCGAGATGCATTTATATAGTTTGAGTATGGCTAGGAGAGTTTGCGTCAGATGTAAAAAGGACTATTGGGTGCTTGATTTATGTCTTGATTTGATGTATTGGCTCGAGTTGTGGGTGTGTTGAGGGATCTTTCATGTTGTTTAATTATGGAGTAAAGTAGATTTTCATGTCTTTCTGTGAGTTCAGACTCAGGAAGGTTAAGCGATTGCGTGAAACTGAGATTTACATTGGATGGTGTCGAGACTCGTGGTATTTCTATATCCTTATGGATTCTACATTTCAATATCGGGAAGGTGGAGAAAACGACTTTAGATTCGCAGAAGTTCTCTTCAGAGTGGGTATCTTTGTTGTGGTACTTTTGGGGTGCTTAAGAGAGGATTCAACGGCTTATAGGCCTTAGGACGTTGTGGTTTTATGATAGGATCTCTTGTGTGGTCAGTTTTGGGTGAGAATCATGGTGTTCTAACAAGGAGAAGCGTCAACTTGAGGGTAATTCTAAAGGAACTCGCAGAAATAGGCCAGCTTGATAGTAGGTTGGATTAGCACAGTGATGGATATAATCGGTTCTTTGGATACTTATGATGTGGCGAGTCGCTACAGGTGTTTTGTGGAAATGCTCTTGGGTTTTGGCGACCGGTGTGGCTTGGTTGAGTTAAAGAGATTCGGTTCTGATAGCTTGATTATGTGCAAATGGGCTTCGAGAGTTATCGATGATTTCTATCACGGTTCAAGGTGAATATTTCCTATTGGCGTGAGGAACATGTTACGAATTGGGATTTTCTCCTGGATGAGATCAAACGGAAGGTTTCTAACTGATTGAGTATGTAGTTTGCTTTGACTTGGAGTGGATTATGATATTTACGTATTTTTCATATGATGGAATGATAGATGTAGTGTGCTGTATAGGATTGATATTTGCATGTGTAAGGTCACGGTTCAGTTTTGAAGGGAAGGTCATGAATTCTTAGGCAACACGGACAGTTTCAGATGACTAAATGAATGATATTACTATTTGGTATTGCTTGAGGAGAGTGTACATTTCCAAAGGCGCATTGTGTTTTGATTTATGGATCCTTCATTGGTATTGCGGCACTCTCCTAGTTGATTGACTGCTGATATTCAAATTGTGAGATGTGGCACGGAAGAATTATAGAAGTATTCCTCGTGGGATGATCGTGTATGAGAGATGTGTTAGACATTCGGGTGGTGAAATTGGGATCAGATATGGTGATTCGTGTGTTCTATGGATTTGGAGACTGGGAGTTCTCAGGAGCAGATTGTTTCATGGTTGTGGACTGTGAAGTTATGGCCGAAGCTAGCCAAATGATAGTATGTGTTATAATTCAGTCATTGTGGACTTTCGGAGGGTTATTTAGCTATTTGTGGGTGACCAGAGTTGATTAGGGGCTCTATTGATAGGCCCAATTAGGATGTGTATTCTACATCGAGTCGGATTGGTGGCTCCATACTGTTATTGTTGAGGGATGTGCCATTCAGTTGTTGTTGAGCTTATTTGTGTTCTGAAATGATCTATGAGTTACTCTTCTATGCTATTAGGAGTTGTGATTTGTTCGTTATATGCACACATGGTGCGGTTCTATTGGGGCCTTATAGTAGAATTTTAGCGAGATCAGTATTTGGGTACTGCATGATTGATTGTGTATTGGTTATGTTCTTTCGGGTTTTGTGTGGCATTGTGTCATTTTCTTCTCCAGGATTATGGTAATGCACTTTGGGTACTTGATGTCGAATTTTGCGTGGTTATTAATTTTGAGCAGGGTGGCTCGAGGTATATAATATGGACCAACATTTGGATGGGGTCACACATTGCAGCGGAGTTATGTTGAGGTATGAACCTTTGTGTTAGAGTCGTGTGATGGTTCTACGATGTGTGATGGATTTTCAGCATTTTGTTGTGGCAGTACTTGTTTATCTTGCGAGACAGTCCTCTCGTTTGAGTCATTTTCCATGATTGAGTACATTTGGAATGTAGCTTATTGGTGCACGGATTGCACAGGTTGTGACTTTAGATTGTATTGATGTGGCATGTCACTAGAGTGGTCGTGTTGGATGAGATGAGGTCATTGGACCTACAATGGATACTATCGGATTTGATTACAGCATGTTTGGAAGGATAATATCAGAAGTCGACTTAGAAATTTTCTCTAGTTCTTGTCGCAGGAGAGGGAGCTCCATGACTTGTTGATCTGATGAATAGTTATGAGTTCCGCATGTTTCTTCCATCATCGGTAGTGTACAAAGGTTTTAGAACGAGGCTTTGTTTGCTAAGAGGTTTATTACCGGTATTGGGTTGCTTTGAGAAACTACTGTGATTAGAAATTATCGCTAACGTATTTGAGTTATGAGGTATATCATGGATTACATCTTGGGTTATGGTGAAGGCTTGATTCTGATCTTATAGGAAATTTTGAATGTCGGAAATTGGATTCTAAAGCTTATGGGCTAGGTTGAATTAAGAAATTTCAGTTATGCTGTGTTATCAGACCTATATGGGATAGGGTGACGTGGGATCACCCCCAGTTATGTACATGGTAAGGTTACACGGCGGTTTGATGGTTTTTGGAACAGCTCTTGGCACGTTCGAGGACGAACGTATGTTTAAGTGGAGGAGGATGTAACGACCCAACCAGTCGTTTTGAGAATTTCCATCCCGTTCAGCTATTTCAAGTCTTTAGTAGCATCGTTTATGTATCATGACTTGTGTGAATCGTCGATTTTGGTTTTCAGGTTATTCCGGATTGATTTGGAGAAATGATTCTCAACTAGGAAGCTTTAAATTGGAAGAGTTGACCAAGTTTGACTTTTTAGTATTTGACCTCGGATTGGAGTTTTGATGGGTCTGTTAGCTCCGTTGGGTGATTCTGGACTTAGGAGCGCGTCCGGATTGTGATTTGGAGGTCCGTGGTTGAATTTGGCTTGAAATGGCGAAAGTTGGATTCTTTGAAAAGTTTGACTGGGAGTAGACTTTTTTATATCAGATTTGGATTGTGGTTCTGGAAATTTGAATAGCTTCATTATGTCATTTGGGACTTGTGTGCAAAATTTGGGTTCATTTCGGGCTAGTTTGCTATGTTTCGACACGAGTTATGGAAGTTGAAGTTTAAAGTTCATCAAGTTTGAATTGAGGTGCGATTCGTCGTTTCGATGTTATTATGTGTGATTTGAGGCTTCGAGTAGGTCCGTATTGTGTTATGGGGCTTGTTGGTATATTTCGATGGGGTCCCGAGTGGCTCAGGTGAGTTTCGGACAAGGTTCGTATCATTTTGGAAATTTTGGCTAAGGCTGGTTTGGCAGAGGTTCTGGTGTAACCGCACCTGCGGAGACATAGGCGCAGGTGCGGAGACATAGGCGCAGGTGCGGAGCCGCAGAAACGACAGTGTCATCGTAGACGCGAGGTGAGAGCTGGGTGAGGAAAACCGTAGAAGCGGATTTTTGTAACGCACCTGCGCGCGCGCAGATGCAAGATTTGAGCGCAGGAACGGACTTTGGCGCAGATGTGAGTCCTTGTGTCGCACCTGCGATGTCGCAGGAGCAGATGTTTTTTTGCAGGTGCGAGGTCCATTTCTACATGCACATGATATACATGCATAGAGATGCATTTTTCCTCATGTTGTACGGTATCATGTCATTGATGACTTCACACATTCATTGACATATGGGTATCGAGAGGTATTATACACTTGCTATCTGGACAGAAAATGAAACTTCATAGTTATTGTTGAAAGGATTTTTGGGAAAAACTCACAGTTTTCAAACTTACTCGTATTTACGATGATTTCGGTAAAGGAGTTGGGTTTTCACTGATATACTTGAAAGGCAGAACTATTTTCGGAAAAACTATGAAAAAGCTGAGCATTTTATCTCTGAGTTATTCTTTTATTATTTGCTTTACGTCGTTATGAACTGCTGTTGGCTATTGGTGTTGGACCCGACCTTTGTTCCAACTCGTCACTACTTTCAATCTAAGATTAATTTTGTTACTTATTGAGTACATGAGGTCGGTTGTACTCATACTACACTTCTGCACCTTGCGTGCAGATGTTGACTTATGATGTTGCTGTGTTCGACGGGAGCTGGACTTGAAGACTTACCTGCGTTCTGGTTGGAGCTGCCTCTTGTTCATGGTAGCCTTAGATTCATAAAACTTTGTTTTTGTACTTTTCGGGCAGATGATGTATTAATTTCATACCCGCTTTGTAAATTCTATTCTAAGAAACTCATGATTTGTACTACCGGTCCTTGGAAAATGTATAAGATTCAGTTAACTTCTTTATTTAATTATTTTCTTTATTAATTTTATTGGAATTGAATAGTTGTTAATTGACTTACCTAGCAGGATGAATTAGATGCTATCATGACTAGTTAGATTTTGGACCGTGACAAATAGTCATTTAAATAAGATGTTCCAACCACTTAAACTATGACCGTCAGTCCTTGTATGCTGTTGCATCGTAGACAGAGTCATCTTAGTTACTTGTCAAAATGGCGCTCCATCGTATTTTTCATTTTCATATTGTTCAAATAAAGGGTCTATGTTTGTTTATAATTTGGTAAAAGCGAACTTACCTAATCTAATTGAAATTTTGGTTTCTCGATTTTGATAATTTAGTCTGATTTCTGGTTTTGATTTGTAAACATTTGGTAATTTGATTCGATTTTGAGTTATTTTACAAATATTACTGAACAAACTGAAGTATCAAATACACAAAAACTAGATAATAATTTAATATCTAACTATAATTGTTATTATATGATTTGGTATGTGCGTGTATATATATCCTAAATTTGAGAAGGCCAAAATTAAACCCACACTTAATTGAAATCGAAGCAAGATAAATCAAACCTAACCGAATTTATTTGACTTAGGCTTCAATTTTCAATTTTAAAAAGTTAAAAACCAAAACTTTATGAAACGATAAAAACTCCTAATAAGGGTCAGAAAGCAGCAAACATTTGGACAATAATGGATGCACTTGAAAGCAATGGTGGAAGCAGGATCTACATGAAGTGGATTCAAAAAAAAAAATTTGTAGCTAGTAGAAATTGAACCTATGATTTTATCAAAGTTTTAAACCACCTTGACCATTAAACTACACATTTGAGTTGTGTTAACGGGATTCAAAACTTAATATATAGAGGTAAAAAATAGATTTTGCCTTATATATATTGTGTAATTTTTTAGCGAAGGGGGTTCGAATAAACCCCTTCCGTCCCCCTAAATCCGCCCCTGCTTGAAAGTTGAAACACATTTGAAGCGACTGAAGCGTATATAAAATCATTTGATACCACACAGGCGCGCACACACACAACAAAAACTACATATTGTGAATCCAAATTATCTATTGAAAGAGCATTAAAAAGGGAGGACCATCAAGATTTGTAGTGGGATGCATGGATTCCTCTACTCTTAATCAGAAGTTTCGAATTTAAATATTGGGAATAAAACAAATCTAATAAAAAATATTTTCTCATTTAACAGGTCTTACGCGATACGAATTCGAATTAGCCCGAACGAAATGGAGAGGAGAGAGGAGCTGGGGACAGAGTGGGGCAGTGTCCACTGACAGATGTTCCCATATCGCATTGCGTGATTTTGCAAAATTGACAAAGGTGAAAGTCCCTTTCCAGCCCCAACTATAAAAAAAGCCCTAACCCTAACCCTAATATATATGCATGGGGTCCCCCTAAAAGGCTTTTGTTTTGAGTGGGGGAGTGAAGGTCATATCCTTTTAATTTGTCATGCACCAAAAGAAAGTTTGAGTCTCCTACATGCCCCACCATTTGCATTTTCTATGCCTTTGCTTCCATTTTACATCTCTACTTTCTCACTCTTAATTTCTTCATCTCTCTAAATATTGAAGACTTCAATTTCTTTTTTTCTTTTTCTTTTTGAGGTTATCTAATTAATAGTTGTGTACGTTTTTAATACGATACTTGTTTGTTGTAAAATATAACAGTGCACTTGAAACAAGTCGAGCGAATAGAACTAATGTCGTCATGTATAACTTAATTAATTTGATTTATGACATGTAAGAAGTCAATTATATAAATTAATTCCTTGATCTCTTGAGATGGATTTATGACAAGTTATGAAAGTTCATCTCAGCTTATTGCTTTCAAATTGAATTATATAAATATAATAAGTTTGTGAAATTTATTCTAAACATACCGACTCTAAATTCTAGACTCAACTTCGTCGACCTTCCATTTGTTTTTTATTTTTGGCACAGACAAGCCTATTGCCACTACCTTCCCTTTAGTCCCGTGATAATATAAGATGTCGACGTTAATTTGTACATATGCCAGCTAAAACAAAAAAGTTGCATTTATGCATACTATACTTTTCTTTTGTGTTTATGTTTATGTTTTTTTATTTATTTTCTTATTTAGGAGAATCCAAGCTTGTGTAATACCATGAGGTGGTATATGGGGTCCATGAATTATAAGGGTTATAAAGGTAGAAATAGGAACAAAGCCTTGATATATAGGATGCCCATGCGAGGGATTAAGACTTCAAAAAAAAAAAACTTGCCTTTTCTTTTTCTCCTAACAATAATGACACAAAATCATCTTCCATACAAAAATACTCCTCCATGCTATGATTAAGAGTGACACTAAAGAATCTCAATCTTATTCGTCAAACCCTTCGTAAATGAAATGAAAAGGAAGATTTTAAATAGCTTGAGGGTGACTGTTCTATTAATCATATTAATCCAAAAGTCAGCATGAAAAAGCATTCATATATAAATTTCCAATGCACTTCTTTTCTTTTGCTGCTTTCTATCTTTTTCGGTGTGTTATCCAGTCAATATATGTATATATGTCTGCTTCAAAATTATTGTATATCATATTTGTGTATAGTTGTATTTTATTCTGTTACGAAATTAAAATTAAACTGCATCACATTCACCTGTCCTATGAAAATGTTATACTTATGCTTTAATTTTATTGCTATATCTTCCTTGACTGTGATGAGAATTATTCAGATTTTCATATATAATTAGTCCCTTTTTTCTTTCGTCGTGTCACTGTACTCTTAATTACTATATGCATGCATATATAATGAGTGAATTAAAAGTTAACTTTGGCTTTAGTTTCTTAATTAGTTAGATGAGGCACTTTACGATATTAATTATATCAAGTGGTTTGGTTTTATGCAAGCACTTTACGCATCATTAATAGCTTATTAAACCGATTCTTTTGTAAGATGATCTTATTGTGTGTGTAAGCAAATCTCTCTCTTTGTGTGTGCCTATCTACTTCTAAATAGGATTTCTTGAAATAATTGTCACATATGTACTTCTACAATAAATTTATAGAAACTAATATAACTTCTTCCAAAAATAAACACTTACTTTATTTGATTTTGATGAATTTAATAAGTGCAACCTTATAAAAAATAAGAGTTTCTTTTGTATGAGCAGGATTAAAAAAAAGGACATGGATATTTGCTAATAAAGGGTTCCAAAAATGGGCGAACTAGGGGAACCTCCTTGGTTGGAAAATTATATTGTACAAGTGTAAATTATTTTTATGTACATATATAGTAGATGTTGAACATCTTTTGCTTCTTTATACGTTTACTTCGTAAAAATAGCACGGGCTAACCAGTTTTCGGACTGGTTATTCAAAAATAGCCAGCATTTGCCAAGTCATTGAAAAATAATCACTATTTTGCTGTAACAGAGACCGGTCCAGCATAATATACTGGAGTTCGGTGCACCTATGTATGAACTTCCAGCATATTATGCTGGAACTCCAACACGCGAAAAGTTCCAGCATAATATACTGGAGATTCGAGCATATGTGTGTGAACTTCCAGCATATTATACTGGACCGGTATACTTTGCTGGAACTCTAGTATATTATGCTGAAGTTCTAGTATACTTATGTTGGACCTCCAGTATAATATGGTGGAGTTCCAGTATGCTTATGCTAGAACTCCAGTATAATATACTGGAGTACTTTCCGGATTTTGAACAGTGTTTTCGTTCAGATTTATCTTTACATAAAAAGTGGCTAAATTTCGATTACTTTTGAAAGTGTGACTATTTTTAAATGACCACTTATAAATATGGCTATTTTTGAATTTCTCCCGTTTATTTCTTTATATTTTGTTTTCTTAGTGAGAATTCTAACGCTTCCACAGATTTTTAATATATTTTCTTGTTTAAATTTTCTACAAGATAGTATATACCGCAATATATAATTCTCTCTCCTCTCTAAATTATGTATATCCGAAGAGGGAATGGGGTATTTTAGAAAAGTCATACTCAAGTAATCGTGGATATTCGGGACCTTTTCAAATAATTACATATTCCTATTGGAGGAGACTCAATGATATATATGGCGAGGAGTGAAGGGTGATTGAAATACGAAAAATAACACAAAATCCTGGCAAAGAATATACTTCATCTAGTTTAGTTTACTAGCTTTAATGTACGTGTATTGCACGTGTGCTTAGCATCAATCAATAAAATATGTGTACAAGAAGAACACATAAATCAAGTTATCAAATGCTAAGTTTTTTAAAATGTCTATATTAAGTTAATATTTTACAATAAGTAACTTGGTATAGGGAGTTGTCATTTGTTTAAATGAATATCTAAAGAAAAACAAATAATTTATAACAACTTACTTAGAATATAGTTTGTCTTCTAATATCTCCTCCATGTTATTTAAAGTTTGCATTTTTAATTATTTGACTCTTAATACTATATTATAACCAATTTATATAATTTATTTTGAAAAGAATAATTTTATTTTTTGCAAATTAGTTAAATTAAAGACTTTTTCGGTTAATTGATTAAAGAACTTAATTATTTATTTTTTGTTAAGAGAATAATTGTTTTCAGTTGATTCAAATCTTAATATTAGCTCATCTTGTTATGAACAATAAAAGAAGAAGAAGAGTATTGCAAAAAAAAAGAGAGAGAGAATTCATATTGATTTGGGATCAATTACAATGAAATAAAACCTCTCTATTTATAGGGGAAAAGTGACTTAGCTACCAAGTAACAAACCCTAAGATCTCTCTAAAATATAGACATTCACCTTAAATAGAATTCTATTTATAACACTTCCCCTTGAATGTCTATTCAATAAATAATGTGCCTCGTTAAAACCTTAACTAAAATAAAACCAAATGGGAGAAAAATTCTAGTAAAGGAAAAGAGTACACATATCTAACAATACCCCTTTTGGTTGCCTCGTTAAAAGCCTTGCAAGGAAAACCCAATGGGACAAAATCTTATAAGGAAAAAACAGTACAACGATGATGCGTGGCTAGAATTCATGCTTTAACAAGTTATATGCCTTACATTTTATGGGCGTTAATGATAAAAATATACTTTTTATGTGCATAATAGAGTTTATTTCATGTGTAGGTGCATTGGAGATGGAAACCGAGCTAAATGGATGCATGAACGTCGAAAATACGATCAAGAGTCGAAAAGGAGTGACCCGGGCTATAGCCGGGCATTTTGGCCTTAAAGTCAGGCCAACCCGAGCGTTAGTGGGGCGTTTGGCCCCTAAAGCCAGGGTCAACCTGGCGTTAGTGGGGCGTTAGAGCCCTAAAGCCAGGTCTGCCCTGGCTTTAAGGGGGCGTTTGAGCCCAAACGCTTGGGTCCCGAGGTAAACCTCCGGTCAATTCCGAGTTTAAAGAGTTTTAAGTGTTTCCCGGTTGGAATAGAAGTCTCCTACATGTTTAGGGTTTATCCCAAACATATAAATAGACCCAAAAACACAACTTGAAAGAAAGGAAGCCATTGAAGTGAAGAAAACCCTGTAGATTACTACTCAGTGAAGCAAACATTGATTTTTATAGATCTTATTTATTATTTTGTAGTTCAATTATGCAAGTTATTTTAGAATTGGTTCTTATGAATATGAGTAGCTAAGTTTCTTAATATAGAATTTTGGCGGAACCCGTTGGGGGATTAACTTATTATGTTATTAATATAGTTTTGATTGGTTGATTAATCTCTATTTGTTCAACTACGTTCTTGTTGTAGTTGATTGAAAGGGCCCTCAATTAGTTGTTCCTATTTATTATGTATCAACTTGAGAGAGTGCATATTTAGGTAGTTGTTTGAAAAACATCACTCCCGGAGTATAGACGAAAGTCATAACCGAGGGTTTAGACGTTGGATTAGAAATAACGATACTTCGGGTGCAATCTAAAGTGGACTGTAATGCAATCTAGTTAGCGTAACTTGAGAGAGTGCGTCTACTAAATTATCATAATTACTTAAGAGAGATTTATGGTAGATAGAGTGTTCATGATTGATAGAGACAACTAATCAAACTATA
>ML408911.1:0-29634 GCA_005239525.1 Nicotiana knightiana
TATCTTTGTGAACCTCTTTCTCAACTCATGTACACGATGTAGATATGGCAGTATCTTGGAATTATTGGTCACCCATTCTCCTTGTACTTGGTGTATCAATAGGTCTGAATCATCAATCCCTAATAACTCCTGAACGTTCATGTTGATGGCCAAGTTGAGCCCCAAGATGCAGGCCTTATATTCAGCCATGTTGTTGTTGCAGGGGAACCTGAGTATGGCAGATACTGGATAGTGCTGACCAGTTTCTGATATTAATACTGCCCCAATACCTACGCCTTTGAAGTTTGCGGCCCCATCAAAGAACATCCTCCAACCATCATAGGATTCTGCAATGTCCTCTCCCACGAATGGCACTTCTTTATCGGGAAAATACGTTTTTAATGGTTCGTATTTCCCTTCCACGGGATTTTCAGCGAGATGATCTGCTAATGCTTGTCCATTGAATGCCTTTTGAGTCACGTAAATAATGTCGAACTCACTTAACAGGATTTTCCATTTGGCCAGTTTGCCAGTGGGCATGGGCTTCTGAAAGATGTATTTCAACGGATCCATCCTTGATATGAGGTACATTGTGTATGCACAGAAATAATGCCTCAACTTTTGTGCGAACCAAGTCAGAGCACAACAAGTGCATTCCAATAAAGAGTACCGGGCTTCATATGGAGTGAATTTCTAGATAAGATAGCAAATTGCCTGCTCTTCCTTTCCTGTTTCGTCATGTTGCCCAAGAACGCAACCAAAAGCTCCATCCAACACAACAAGGTAAAGTAACAGAGGTCTACCTGGCTTGGGTGGTACCAGGAATGGTGGTGTTGAGAGGTACTTCTTCATTCTGTCGAAGGCTTTTTGACAATCCTCGGTCCACTTGGTTGCAGCATCCTTTTTCAGCATCTTGAAAATTGGTTCACAAATGACAGTAGACTGGGCTATGAACCGGTTGATGTAATTGAGCCTCCCCAAGAAACTCATAACATCCTTCTTGTTCTTTGGTGGCAGCAATTCTTGGATTTCTTTGACCTTTGATGGATCCAAGTCTATTCCTCGGCGACTGATAATGAACCCCAACAACATGCCAGCAGGAACCCCGAATGCACACTTTTCATGGTTAAGTTTCAAATTGTACTTCCTTAACCTGTTGAAGAACTTCCTCAAATCTTCCAAATGGTCAGTGGCTTTCCTTGATTTGATGATGATGTCATCCACATATACCTCGATCTCCTTGTGAATCATATCGTGGAATATAGTAGTCATGGCCCTCATGTAGGTGGCCCCTGCATTTTTCACACCTAATGGCATCGTCTTGTAACAATACACTCCCCACGGCATAATGAACATTGTTTCTCAACATCTTCCTCGTCCATCAAAATCTAATGGTAGCCAGCGAAACAATCTACAAAGGACTGCAGCTCATGCTTGGCGCAGTTGTCAATTAGGATATGTATATTTGGCAAGGGGAAGTCGTCTTTCGGACTGGCCCGGTTGAGATCCTGTAGTCGTCACAGACTCTAACCTTCCCATATTTCTTTGGCACAGTCACGATGTTGTCTAACCATGTCGGTTATTCAACCACCCGGAGAACCCTGGCGTTGATCTACTTGGTGACCTCTTCTTTGATTTTCAAGCTCATGTCCGGTTTGAACTTCCTCAGCTTTTGCTTCACCGGTGGGCATGTCGGCTCGGTTGGGAGCTTGTGGGCCACAATAGATGTATTGAGGCAAGTCATGTCATCTTACGAGCAGGCGAATATGTCCTTATATTCTCTAAAAAACTCTGTATATTCCTCCTTTTCTAATGGTGACAGATGAACGCTGATGCGTGTTTCTTTGACGTTCTTTGTGGTTCCTAAGTTGACAACCTCAGTCTCGTCCAAGTTAGACTTAGGTCTATTCATAAAGTTCTCGACCTCTTTTACAATATCCTCAGGTATATCATCCTCGTCTGAATCGGAATCCATTTGTTGCGTTGCCTCGTTGCATGTCACAGTCGTCGGTTCATCAAGATTAGTAATAGTAATGCTGTGTAAATAAGTAATAGGGAGGAAAACAGTAGCAAGTAAATATACGATTTATAGAGAAACTTCAAATTCTTTGATAAATTGAATAATCATTTGAACATAAGAGCTCTTTCTTGCAGAAATTAAAAATGCGAAAAGGAAGAAAATAAAATATTTTTTTTAAATAAATAAGCTGTAAATAAATGCTTGTTTTGTTAGCCTTGCTACGCCGAGGTTTGACAGGCTTTGGTCGTCTTGACAGACCAATTCTTGAGATATTGTCCTCTGCTCACAACATGTATGGAAGGGCCTTCCTCCCCCCCCCCCCNGCAGTCCATGTCCTCATCGTCTAAAAATAAATCCCTTATTGCCGCTAATGCTTCCTCTTCGTCCGTACCGTAGATGATATCAGCTTGTTGGAAGGTTTGTTCTAAGTAAGGTATTGGCTACTCCAATGAGTAGTAGGGATTGCACCATGGTGGCGACCAGTCCTTGAATTACTTCTAAGTGTACTCATAACCTAGCCCAAAAGAGGTACCGTGCTTCTTGAGTGTTATTCGCTTCGTAATTCCCTGGAGATTTTTACCGAGCCCTTTGCCTGGCTCGTATCATTTCCAGTTCAAGATGCTATCGATCTTACTGTCCCACCATTTGTCCTTATCCATGGCATTAACTTGTTTAATGTTGTTGTAAATTTTTCCACCCAACTTCCTTCTCCCCTTAGTGACCGAATAAGTTTGGCGACGGTAGATATGGTTGCTACCGTAGCCATGAATGACTACCTCTTGATTATTCCATCCAAACTTCAACGCTTGATGTAGGGTTGATTCCATGGCCCCACCGGCATTTATCCAAGGTCACCCTAATAGCAAGTTGTAGGATGCGGGCACGTCTATCACTTGGAAGTCTACATCGAACAAGGTTGGTCCCATCTGTAAGCACAAGGTGATTTCTCCCATAGTGGATCTCTGCAAACCATCGAAATCCTTTACCTTGACCTCTCCTTCTTTTATATCATGTAGAATTTTGCCCAATTTATTGAGTGTGATCAACAAACAAATGTTGAGGCTGGAACCCCCATCAATTAAGATCCTTGTAATGAAGTGGTCCTCACATTGCACAGTGATATGCAGTGGTCTATTACGCCCTAACCCTTCGGGCGGCAAATCGTCTTCATGCAAAGTAATGTTGTGGCTTTCCAGAACCTCGCCCACCATGTTTGCCATCTCCCCGCTGGTGATATTGTCTGGTACGTATGCCTCACTCACCACTCTCATTAAGGCGCTCCTGTGCATTTCAGAATTCTGTAATAGAGAGAGGATAGATATCTGAGCTGATGTCTTGTTCAACTGGTTGAGGATTGAGTACTCCTTGGCTTGGATCATTCTCCAATGATTGTCTGAACCTGTCTCAGTGGTGGGAGGACGGATGGCGGCTTGCTTTCTAGATTTAGCAAAATGTTTAGGGGTATAAACACTGCCAGTTCTGGTCATACCTTGTGCAATAATGGCTTCCTCATACCTACTTTTACCCTTTCTCCTTGCTTCAGTTGTGTAGTCCCATGGGATGGCGTTTGAGTAAAAGGGTAGCGTTGTTAACATTGCCACTGGAATAGGTGTGGTGGTCCTCATTCCTACCGGAATATATGTTATAGGCGGCTGTACTACTACTTCGAGTGGCTGTACAAACTCAACTTCAATCGGCACTGGGTCCTTTTCCTTTATGGGCGGTCTCGATTCAAACTCGAGTGGAATGAACATGTTTACCTCAGCATCCCCGGATGGCGTGTCCTTTCATGCCGGAGTGTCCCTTCATGCCGGAGTGGTGAGCACATGATTGTTTGGATTGATCCACTGAGAAGGGTTCTCAGGGGTTGCAGCAGGAATGGGTGTGATGTAACCGGCGACTTTGAGTCTTTCATATAGTTGATCAATGGGCTCGGCTATAGAAGTATACTATTTTGGAGGGCGACGGTCGAAGTTAGGGCGAGGTGTTGGGAAGTTTTGGCGAGTAGGTGGTAATTGGTAGTGAGAAGGTTGAGAATTGTAGGCATTGTAAACAGGAGCTGGTTGGGAGTATCTGGGCGAGGTAGGCTGATATGTGGGTGGTGGAGCTTGATATGCGAGTAAGGGTGCTTGGTATTGAGGTGAAGGTGCTTGGTAACTTGGAGCTAGTTGGTATGTGGATGAGGGTTTTTGATATACTTGGTATTTGGGAGGGGACTTGGCTTGTTGTGCAACTATCATAGCTCCTACATCCTTCTTTCTGGACATACCACCAGACTGTAAAGCTTTATTAGTAGCATGTAAAGCTTCAAAGTTGGTAACCATACCGCTTTTGATGCCTTCTTCGATTCACTCTCCCAATTTGATGATGTCAGATAACTTATGACCTTCGACCATCATCAACCGCTTGTAATATGAGGATCCTGAGCTCGTATAAAGAATTTCTTCAATTGTTCCTCCTCTAAGGCTGGCCTAACCTTGGCAGATTCTGACCTCTAACGAGTAGCATACTCGCAAAAAGTCTCTGTTGGCTTCTTCTTTAAATTCTGGATGTAGAACACATCCTGAGCATTCTCCGTATTGAACCTGAATTGACCCATGGAGTTTGTTGTCATGCTTACCCAATTAGTCCACTTCCTTGGATCCTGGCCGATGTACCAGGACAGTGCATCTCCTTTCAAACTCCTCATGAAGAGTTTCATGAGGATTCTTTCATCTTTTCCCATGCCAACAAATTTGTCGCAGTAAGTTCTCAAATGGACTCTTCGATCACCAGTACCATCGAGCATCTCGAACTTAGGAGGTTTGTACCCCTCGGGCAGTTCGACATTAGGCTGTATGCAAAGATCTTCATCGTTCAGCCACTCAATCCCTCTAGCTCCTTCGACGCCCTGAACTCGATTGGTCAACTTCTTGAGTTCCTCGGCCAAATTCCTGATGAGCCTAAACTTCTCATCAGACTCAGGGGTATGTGGTGTGGAATGAGCCACGATTTACATATAAATGGGATTATTGTAAGCCTGGAAGTGGTCTTTTGTCTGATCCTAGAGAGGTAGACTTTTATGGTGACAGGCATTGCATTGTGCTGGCGGGACTTGGTCTTTGGGGTGATTCAGTTGTTTAGGGATGTTTTGTGGTAAAGTGGGGTTTTGATCATTTGGGAAGTGGACATCCGGAACATTGAGGGAAAATGATAGGTTAGCCAAATTCTTAACTTGTTCAAGTTCCTCTTGGAACATCAGCAGCTTCTTCTACAGTGGAGACATACCCTCTTGCAGAACATGAATACCCCGACCATCAACGATCTCAACCTATTCATCCCTGTTGTCTTTTCTGACGCCGCTTGCCTCTTCCATCTTAGTTTTACCCTTGCTTTTTCCTTTGGGAGGACTAGGAGGAGGGCCCTTTTATCTTTTGCGGTAGGCGGATGATGCCAGAAAGCACGAACCAACCTTTGGGGAGGGGAATAATAAATAAAGAAAAAAAAAAACGAAAAAAGTAATGAAGTTAGTGAGGATCATAAAAAAATATATTGATAATTGATTTGGAGAATTTAAGATGCTAAACGCCTCATTTTATTGATAATAAAATAGACAAATCCAACACGACTCTAAGAATGTGAAAAATATAAAATGTCACTAATGGCCAGGGGCCTTATTACCTCAGAAGGGAAAGTAAAGACAGTCTTATCTACTTAGTCCCAGAAGGACCTTCCCCAGACTCGACATCTCTGCTCGCCTTGATCAGCGTCCCCACCTCGCGGAGTCCCAGTAGCAAGTAGGTCCTGCCTAGAATTCCTCCTCCGGCTCCCTCGGTCTTCTGACAGGTCTCGATCCTCCTAATGAACTTCTCCTCTAAGTCGACTATGCCTCGCTCCAAGTGTGCTAGCCTCTAGGTGGAGGTGATGGCCATGTCTTTCCATTCCTCTATCAACTTCTTGTTGGCCTCGTGTATTTTGTGATTATATTGTTCACAATCACGGAGCCTCTTGCGCAACTGGTTGAGTCTAGTCGTTGCCTCGGCCTTCTCATCTATGACCATGTGGCCTTGAGCAAATCCTGGCTCGATACTTCCACCCCAGTTATCTTCCAACCATCCCAGATAATAAGGAGAGTAACCAGCATGATACCTGTCGGGTTCAATAGTGTCCTTTCCTAACCGGATCTTGTAGTGCCAGAAATGCTGAGCTTGGCACTTATGAGGGATGCCGTCGTTTTGCAAATCTGCATTGAGATGACTCATCTTCTCGACCCTTGGTACAACTTGCTTCCTTCCTTCCTGCCTCATGACTCAGATCGTGACATAGGGATATGTCCCTGTTTGACCAATCAATATCAGAAATGGGGTGTCTCAAGTTCGGATGATGAACTCGTCGGTTGGGAACCACTCAAACATCCACTAAATCTTATCCTTGGTCAAGTTTCCTAGCAACTCGGCGCATCTATTGGGGTTTTCTGGCTGAGCAAACATGTCGGGGATGTAGTTCATACGCTTTGGATGATGGAAAGCAATATGATCATCACAAATTCTCCTATAGATGTCCTGACGGTAGTCGCCCTTTTGCAAATGCTCAGTGAGCCACAGTTGGAGTAACTGATTGCAATCCTTGAAATGTTTTGTCCCTCGTTGACACTTTTCCAAGGCTCGGTACATGTTACAAATGATCATTGGCACGATACTGAAGTCCTTCCCGTCAATCCCTTCCATCAGAGTCTTGGTAACCATAGCCAACCTGGTGTGGATTCTTTCTTTCTTTGTCGGGAACAGCATCAGACCCAAGAAGCATACTATAAAAACGAATACCCGGCGGTGAATGTGCCCCAGATAATTAAGGGCGAACTATTCCTGATAAGTGCGGTAAGACTGGCTACGACCATACCTCTCGTACAAATAGTCAAAGGGGATGTACGAGTCTTCCAAGCAGACCAAGTCTAGATTTTTCTTTAGTCCCATCATCTTAAGAAAACCTCGGCCTGTACGGTTTTCAGGCATCAATAACCCTTGAGACTCCTAAGCTAAACCGGCTAACCCTCCTATTTTCTCTAGAAATGGTGTCATCTCATTATTTCCAAAGCGAAACACCGACCGAACACAGTCCCAGAACAGGGTATCAGCTTCTATCATCATGTTGTTAGGCTGAATGTCCAGAAGAGAGGGCAGGTTGCCCAAGTGTTTTATGATGACTGTTTTGTCACTGGAGTGAAGATCCTCCCACCAGTTTAGTAGTTTGGGGTGGATATTGGTGACCATGCCGAATCTGGGGACCTCGTGCCTCATTTCTGCAAAACAAACAGGTTAGGCTTTTACCCCCACCAAACTCGACTATTTAACATCAATAATTAGCATGGGCATTTAGTTCTCCAAATAAATGCACAGAATGTGAAGGCGTCTGTTTGGGTTCCAGGGAAACCCAATGGACTTTGGACAAGACTATCTTAAAGGTTGTTGTGCGGACAACACGTTAGCCTGGCTAGGTTTGACCGGTACCTTTGGGCGGACAACTCAAGGGGGTAGGCACAGAACTGTCGACTGCAGCGCTGATCGACTAGTTTTACCGCAAATACGCCTTTCCGAATTTAGGGGTAGTAATATTGGAATACCGCAACCACTCATTGTAAGCGCTGCTATAGGATTTTTAATTGGCACGAGTGGAATATGAATGCGGAACATGATATGCAATAAATAACATTTAAATAAGTAGGCATGTATTTTCACACTGAGGAAAGCGATAAAGAAAGGAAGTACGACAATTATAATTGAAAGAAGTTACAAAGAAAACTCGAAGATACGTCAGTTTTGTGCAGGCGAAATAAATACTTGCGAAATTAAATAGTTAACAGCATATAACGGGAATAGGAAAGGGTATAAACATTTAAACAGAAATTGAAAGGTCCAAATTCACACGACAACCTGTAATGGTGTAAGCCAAGGGAATAGCCCCAGCGGAGTCGCCATGCTGTCGCGCCCCTCTTTTTTCTTGCACGGGTCAGGTGCTGAGAGATCGGGTTTATGACATTCTAGACAACTCCTTAAAGGAAGAGTTTTAAGGAAGAGTCTCCACCTAACGATTTTGTGGTGCATCAGGGAACCTAGAGTAGATAACTCATAAACTAGTTTGCATTACCAGAGAGTGGGTAAGGGCTTGAAGTTATCCTAAGGGGAAGGTGTTAGGCACCCCTCAAGATCCACAACTGTGGGTAACAACCAAGAAGTTTTGTGAATTTGGACGGTAGACAAATAGCAAGTAAGGTTCATATAAGAGGGGATTTCAAACAAGTATGCAAATCTTTAAAGGGTTTTTGGGAAAACATCAGGGTAAAAACATTTGAAAAAAATTGTCCTAGGTCTAAAGTAATACGGATCACATCAATGCAATACCCAGTAATCACTCATCGAAGAAGCCCTACACGTGGTATTAGCGCACCAGTCATCATATCCGTATTCTACCCTTCCCACCCCGTGAGGTTAGAAGTGTGTGCTGGTCACGAAAGCTTATTGTGTGCTATTACCCGTCCCATTCTATAAGTCCTGGAGTGTGTTTAGGATTACTAATCCTACAAGGTGGGTACTAGGTTGAACCCTTATGTTTTAAAGGATAAACTCTAGGCGACAAGTAGAAAAATGTTAGGACTTGCACATGAAAGGTTCACATAGGAAGTTAGGGGCTCATATATCCCTCCACGAATAAACACATAAATAGCACGTCTCATACACAATAAGGGTCTCAAGGTCTGAACTTAAAACATGAGATTTGTGTGTTAAAACAGCGGGTATCAACGAACTTTTAGCAAAGGGAATATTTTGAAAAATAAATCAGTAATAAAGCAGGAATAAAACAGAGTAGTTAGAAGACAGAACATGATTAATAATAAATAGCGAGATTTGCAGAAAGAAGTAACTGATGTTGGAAATCTAGTAGTTCAAAAGTGAATGAGTAATTTTAGAAACCAGTAATTTTGAAAGAAAAGCAGGGACTTTAAATAACAGACTGATTTGTATGTATTTCGGAAAAAAAAGGGTGAATGGTTTTTAATATTCAGCAACTTATCGGCAAACATGAGTTGAGGATGGTAACAAACAGCAAAGTCTTAAGGATTTCAGAAAAGAACTGATTGATTTTAAAGACCACCTTTTAATACAGGCAACACATAAAACAGTTGATTTTGGTAAGTATTAGACCCAAGGTTTGCCTAGGCGTCCGTATATATACTGATTATACATACATTGATTATGAGTCCTGAAGCATGATTTCTAGATGCAAATGCAGAAGCAGCAATATCACATCATATTTTATTATAGTTATTAGCTGTTAGTAGGATTTTTAAAATAAACATGACAATAGCAGAGATGCTGAAGTAAATAACCTAAACATGGTTTCTAATGCATGGTATGTATGTCCTAAGCATCATACTATTGCACACATAGGTAAATAAATCCTATAATCATGATTTCTACCCATAACTATCAAAGCATGCATAATCCCCTCCCATAATTACTATCTAGCCCCAAATATTTCTTTACAGATTATTACAAACCAGGGATAATAGATTACGCAACTGAATAAAGGAAAATCAATAAGTTATACTACAGACAACCTAACGGTAGGCCCAAAGTATAAGATCCCTCTGCCATATGCCATGACCTCTCAACCCAAGTGTGTCATAGTCTCTAAGGACCTCAGAAGATCCTGGACAGCGCTCACACCTAGGTACCCTAGCCAGGGATGAATAAGTGTAGTGTAGAAGGCCAGCCTTGTGTGTCAGAGTTTAATGGGTACTCAGAGCTTCCCAAGGCAGTGCTCACACGAAGGGGGCAGAACCTAGAATCTAAGAGTGGTGGGAAGTGCTTGGAGTTTTAAAAGAGAATTGGAGTTTGAAAAGAGTAGTTTTATACCAACAACACTTTGAGAAATAACTTTAAGAACAGTAGTAAAGGAGGTTTAAAAGTGAAGCAGTACAACTGTAACCAATAGGCAAAAGGACTCATGAAAGAGTAAACACAAACAAGGGTAAGGGATTGGGGACAGATAACACTAAACATTATAGTGAGGCAGAATTACAGGTATCACATAATTACCAAATAGTTGTCACATAATAGCATAAATTAATAGGATCAGGACTGTATAATATTCAAGTAGCAGGAAAGGAAGATTTACAGCATATAGAGTTAAACAGAAGGTGAGAACAAGTAACCACAATCAAGTCAAGGCAAGAAATATCTACCTGTGAACACATAAGCGTGCTGGAGACATATCAGACTCAAGAGAAAGGGAAAATAGTAAAGAGGGGGGAGGGCATGCTAATTACATAATTACAGAGAACCATATGGAAAACAAGATACATATTCAGACTTGACTAAAGGGGAAGACATGACAGGGGTTAATCTAGTTACATGGTAGACAGTAGAACCATAAGATAAAACACATAAGGAACAATAAGTAAATAAACAATAACTGGAGCATATTGTGTATAGGTGCTATAAAGCTAAATCAGAAAACATACCAGTCAGAGAATAGAGAACAGCAAAGTGTAAGAGATAGCACAACAACAACAGTATGCAGAGCAAAGAGAGCAGCAGAGAACAATAGTGTGCAAGCAGTATGCAGAAGCACAAGAGCAGTGGGGATTACTCAGTCTTGGCTTTCAACCGACTGAGTAGTCAATAATAGATGCAAAGAGCAAGAAGAGGTATGAAAGCACATAAAAATTCAGAGCAATGTATGTGTGTTTGTACTCTCAAAATCAGTCTCTGTGTGTGTGTAAGGAGAAAAGGCCGTGTATATATAGAGTCGAAAACCAAGTAATAACATAGGCAAATAGTAGTAACTTAGCATAATTACATGAATAATTGTTCAGTCAGAATCAATCATAGTCAATCAAGGACCTGGAATCCCTTTAATTAGGGAGTCAAGCTCAAACGATGCAAATCATGGCCAAATAAGGAAAATGAATCACATTAAGATTGATTATGTTACTCCAGGACAGGGGAATCACATAGTATATAATAAAAGCCAAATACATGTATTAATTAAGAAAAATTGAACTAACAGTTATTTATAAAGTAAAGCAGAGTATTAGTTTTGAAAAATTGATTGAAAGAATATCGGATGTAATCACAATTGCAGGGAATCCCATGTAATTAAGGAAAGTATCACATAAGTAAGGAAACCTTTCAAAAGTTGGTACAAAATTACAAAGGAAATACATGAAATCATCTATTCATGGAAAACATCACAGGTCTGGGAGATTTTACACAAAATCTGTATAAATCATTAGGTGAATAATGAATAAGGCCAATGGTCAGACTTATTAAACGTTTAAACAATAGTCATTGATCGACACAGAGAAACCTTAAGCAATATTCATAGAACAACGGATAATTAAAAGTCATATCAATGAATTAAAGCAAGAGTCACAGAGAACACACAGACGCTCTTATAAGAGAAGAACACACGGTCAAGTAATGAAGGCTAACCTAGAAAATTAGGGTTTTAGCATAATAGTTCAGACAACAAGAAAATCATGAGATACTCGTTCAAACAGAGTAGATATGGCTAAAAATCAAAGAAGAATTGTTTTAAAAACAGGTTTAAAAAACCCTAGTTTTTTAAGTTGTTAAAAACAAAATTTTCCAGAGAAAAATATAGAGAAGCTTCATAATATTATAGATATAGAACGGATCTTAAAAGAAACTGCAACTCTTACTCAAACGGCCGAGGAAAGGCCGGAAAGTAGCAAGAGGTCCAAGAGAGGTGAGTGAACCGCTCTAAGTTTGTCTGAAGGCCTCAGGGTAATACTGAGCCGGTGAGAGAGAAGCAAATGGGCAGGAGGTGGTGAAGAACCAAGTTTCCGGTGAGAATCCACCGGAGAAGACGACCAGAAACCATCGGAGAAAATGAAGTCCAAGAGACTTCTAGAGAGTCGTATAGAGGGATGGAGAAATAGAGAGAGGAATTGTCTCGAAGGAATGAGATGGAAGGGGGGGGAGGTTAGGTTAGAATTAAATTGGGAAGGTAATATCTGGACCGATGATCAAATATGATCAACGGCTCAGATTCGCTTGGGATTGGGTCGGGTATTTGATGGGTTTGGGCTTGGCAATTGGGCTGGTTACATGGGTTGGGTATTGGGTTAATAAAATTAGGTGGGGTTTGGTTGAAATGTGGCTAGGATTTAAATAAAATGTGGCTAGTCGTTAAATAACCATAAAAACAGATAATTAATTATAATAGCTAATAATTTAATAAAAAATAAAATTAAGTTTAAATAGGTCAAATTACAGTTATTACCTAATATTAAGTGCAAACGATGGATAAGTTTCGCATTAAAATAATGTAAAATGTTCCATTAGGCTATAATTGTAAAATTATTGTAATTGAAATAAAGTAAGACCCAATTGGCTAATTTGTGAAATAATTGAGTTTCACTAGATAAAAAAAACTGGTTATAAATAATATGTTGAGCAGGGAAATATTTTAAAAATTATTTCTAGCATAATATATGAATTATTTAAATATGAAACATTAAAATAAACAGGAAAATAATTTAATAAAAATATGGGAAAATAGGGAAAAACACTCATTATTACGAAGAGTAATTTTGAGGGCTTATATGCAAGTTTGAAAATGATTTGAGGAAAAATTGGGTATCAACAACTGGTGCATATCCCATCTCGCTTGAAGACACCGAGTCTTACTACCTTATCAACTCCAACCGAGCCAATCATACTCCAAATGCCTTCTCTCTGTCGAAACAAAAGCACTGAAACCTCGAAATCACACTATGAAAATACCTCCCTTCAAACCATTAACTTTCCCCAACATACGGGCAACACTCTAACATCATATCGACACCGCGTGACGATCAACTGCAAAAATCATCACTACCTGAGCACAACCTTAAGGCTCCCAGAAACACAGCTACTAAGCTGAAACAACATATTACCCTTTCACAAGGCCATAACAACAACCACGGCCATTTATACCTGGAAGTATCTCGAATAACATTTGTAGCACCATTTCCCTTCCTAAAATTCCTGATCCATCGCAAGCTTCGCGACGTGTAAGATTGAGTAGGAATGAACATAGGAATAAGCCTCAAAGGAATCAACTCGCACGATGAAGAATCAAGAAGGGAGGTACTCCTAACCGCCCTATAGCCTCTCGAAGATAAGTACAGACGTCTCCGTACCGATCCGCAAGGCTCTACTAGACTCGCTCATGACTCGTGAGACCTACGGGAACCTAGCTCTCAGATACCATGTTGTCACGACCCAAAATCCATAGGTCGTGATAGCGCCGGACACCACTGTCAGGCAAACCAAATCCTTAATTAATTGAATATATTCATGTTTTTTACATTTTCGAACCGTTACCTTTTCTTGCATTTCATAATCAAGTAAATAAATTTTCATAAATTAAATATGACAGCAAATAAATTATATTATTTAAAAATAGTGATCTTTGATTTCCACTTAAACAATTATCCCAATAAATATTCCAGAACCCGGTGTCACAAGTACATGAACTATTTCTAAGAATTTATACAATCATTACAAAGCATGTCCGAAATACAACTGGACGAGGAAATTTAAAATGAAATAGATACAGTATGAAGGTGACCCTATCAGCTGCAGATCGCTTCCGAAAGATGCAGCTCGCCTAAGCCTCTGAATCCTCCACATTTGCTATGTAAGTACCTGTGCAATAAAATACACAGCAAGTGTAGTATGAGTATAAAAACAATTGTATTTAGATTCGGTTGAAAGATGTCGTAGAGCTTATGACTTGTATATACCGGGTTTTGGGAAATTGTAAACGCTGTCAAGATTTCTATATCGAGACTGTTATAATTCCTTTATTATTATTGTTGTTCAGTGGAAATGTGTCACGACCCGTTTCCGAAGTCGTGATGGCGCCTGTCGTGGAACCAAGCAAGCCATCCATTTTATCTAACTAAATACAATTTCCCATATAACGCCCTTTTTAACAAGTCTGAAATCAATAATAATAATAATAATAATAAATCCAATATTTTTGGGAAAACCAGTTTATGAAATCAAAAGACCAAATCCTACAAACCCCGGATCCAGTGTTACACAGTCATGAGCGGCTAATACTTAATACAACCAAAAGAAATGACTAACATAGTCTGAAAAAAATACGACAGGTAGAAAGGAAAGAAAAGACGAGATCACGGTCGCCAGTTGCTACCTCGTCAACTCTGATGAAACTGCTGTGCTCACTGACCCGAGCTGAATTCCTCTGTACCTGGATCTAGACACAAGGTGCAGGGGGTAATGTGAGTACACCAACTCAGTAGTAACGAAACCAAACTACGGGCTGAGAGGTAGTTACAGACTAAACCTCCGATAATTCTAACAACAGTATATAAATTGGACATGACAATAATATATCAGGAAATAAACACAATGCATCAATATATGTTTGTAACTCTAAATACTAGCATAAATTCATATAGAATCAAGAATAATGTGTACTCATTAATCAAGCTCTCATAAGGTGGTCCACTCAGTAGTAGAATACGGCCTTCAGGCGCAGGGAAGTCCATCCCGGATATTACATAAACACAAGTGACACAGTCACCAATTACTGAGGAAAAAGGCCGATCCAGCCCCCACGTAGAAGATCCATCTCCGTAACATAATAACCACGGAGAAATCCATCTCCAGAACATAATAACCACGGAGAAATCCATCTCTGGAACATAATAACCACGGAGAAATCCATCTCCGGAATATCTGTGCGCTCACTGGGGGTGTATAGACTCCGGAGGCGCTCCTTTCAGCCTAACAGCTATATCAAGCCAATGAAGGCATGATTTCAGGATCACTGTGGTGTGCAGTCCGACCTCATAACTATCTCAAAACCTGGCTCCAAGTCTCACTCAGTCAGTACCTTCCAGTCTCACTAACAATGCTTTAACATATGAAAAATCAGTTCAAACCAATGATAATATAGAATAAACTAGGAATTTACGAGTCTGAGGCATGAAACATATACTATAGCAGGACTGAGTACATGAAAGCAATAATCACAGATAGAGACAGCAATAATCGACCATTCCGGTCTAAACACATCGGCGTAAAGCCTTAACATTTATACTTAGAATGATTTCTATTTTGTTCAAGGTAATTACCACCTTCACAGTACAATATCAATCTGAGATAACTAGTAGACGGTGCCATGGGATGGTCCATGCTACAAATATCAAATAGTTTGGGGTTTCGAACCCTCAGATCCAAGTTTGGAAGCGTTACTTACCTCAAACCGGCTAATACACTACTCTGCAGTGCCCTTGCCTCTAATTTCTTCCTCTGAGTGCTCCAAATCTACCAACAATCAGATGTGTATCATTATAATATGATAGGGAACTAATCCCAATCGAAATGTATCAAAAATACTAAAAAATTCCGAAATTGGTCAAACCTGACCCCCAAGCCTACATCCCGAAACTCAGGAATTTTTATACCAAACTTTTCTTCCTCATCTCATGAGTTCGTACAAATAAAGAACACTAAATTCAGTGTCCAAATGACCTCTCAAATCACCATTTTAAATATTCTTAATCCCAAGCCCTAATCACCCAAATTTACACTGATTTTCCCTTAATTTCCACCATAAATCCGACGTTTAATCACATATAAACGAGTTTAGAGTCCAAAAATCCTACCTTGACGAAGAACTATCGAATGCCCTCTTCAAAACCCTTCGAAAAGCTTCAAACTCGGATGAAATATTGAGAAAATGGCTAATATTCGCGAAGACACTTTTTTATACCTTCTGTCTAGTGGGTCTGCACCTGCGACCACTTACACGCACCTGCGGGAAAAACCTAAGGCCTCAAATCCCGCACCTGCGATTGGCCTACCGAAATCCCCTCACTTGACCAACTTCCGCACCTGTGGTGCCACGTCCGCTCCTGCGGGACCGCACCTGTGGCTCCCCATCTGCAGGTGCGGAAACACTAATAACAGAACCTCAACATTGACAAAATCATTCCAAACTCCCCGTTGACCATCTGAAACCATCCTGAGCCCCTCGAGACCCCAACCAAACATACCAACACCTCAATATGATTATTCAAACTTAGTCGAGCCTCCGAAACATCAAACATAACATCAAAACACCAGAATCACATCAAATTCAAGCCTAAGAACTGTGAAATTTCTAAAATCCTCCAACGACGCCGAAACTACCCAAAACAACTCCGATTAACCTGAAAGTTTGCAGACATATCCAAAATGACATTACGAACTTGTTCCAACTATCGGAATTCCATTCCGACCCAGATAGCCTATTTTCCGCTGCCGACCAAAAATCACCAAAAACTAACTTTCGCCAATTCAAGCCTAATCCTACACCGGACATCACAAAAATATTCCGAACTCACTCCTAAGTCCCAAATCAACTACCGAATCTATCCAAGCCATAAAATCCGCATTCCGGGTTCATTTCTCAATAAGTCAACTCTCAATTGACTTTTCCCATTATAAGGCTATTTTTTAAAGACTAAGTTACTGAATTCTCATTTAACCATTCCGATTTCAGGCCTATTGACTCTAACACATCAATAATAGAATAACCAATCCATGACAAGTCAATGACAACAATAATAATGCAACTTCTACGTAACGACAGAACGGGTCGTTACAAAATGTTAGGCTTACCTAGTCATTAGGACTATGTGTCACGACCCCAGCTCGCACTCCGTGGACATGTCGTGACGGCACCTAGTCCCTATAACTAGGTAAGCCTAGAAATGCGGAATAACGACATAACTTGCGGAATAATTCAGTAAAAGAAAGCTGAACAACCTAAAGGAAAGACTATATATAAATGACACTTGGCATATACAACCCAAAATAATACGGAGGTCTACAATATCACCCCAAAACCCGGAAACTCACGGGAACCACAGGCTAACAGAATATAATACACTACTCTACCTCCAGAATGTCTATACAAGTGTAAAGAAGGATAAACTTTTCACAAAATTTGGAAAAAGATAGAGACTCCTGGTCTGCGGACGCGGCAGATGTACCTCGAAATCTCTGTTCTATCTCTCAACCTCGGGGATAGTGTGCCTGAGTGGAGGTACCTGGATCTGCACATGAAAACATGTGCAGGAAGGGCATGACGACACCACAACGGTACTCAGTAAGTGCCAAGCCTAACCTCTGTCGTGTAGTGACGAGGAAGGTCAGGGCCCTACAGAGGTCAAACAATATAATAGGGATTTGCAGTATGAAAACACACAGTAATAATGAATACAGCTGTGAAGTAAGTCAGGTCAAACAAGGCAATAAGAAAACACAAGAATTGAGCAAACACGGAGTATGAACAACTTAGTAACAATGAGGATCTCCCATGATACCGTCCTGTAGCCCTTTTCTCAATTGTCTAATGGATCTCCCGGGATATCGTCCCTTAGTCCATCATATGTATAACCGAAGGATCATTATCTGTGCGGGGGGATCTCCCAGGATACCGTCCCGTAGTCCCAAAGTAAATAGCAGGGGGATCTCCTGGAATAACGTTCTGTAGTCCCAAAGTAAATATGCAGGGGGGTCTCCCGGAATAACGTTCTGTAGTCCCAAAAATAAATGTGCAGGGGGATCTCCCGGGATAACGTTCCGTAGTCCCAAAGTAAATATGCAGGGGGATCTCCCGAAATAACATTCCGTAGTCCCAAAACAAATACACGGGCACAACAAGAAGACGTGAAGAATTAAAGTGCAAAAATACAATGCAACACGTAATTTTAGTTTAACATGCTTCGCGTAGTGGAATTAAGGCAATTTAATCAAATAAGCAACTCATGCAACTAGGCATGAATCTCTAAACTAACATAGACTACAGTTGCAATTAAAATAAAACAGGTAAGAAAGAAACTCGGGCTAAATATTTAAAGTAAAAATCGAATTTTCAACAATTAGCACAAGTACGCGCTCGTCACCTCACGTACAAGGCATTCAATTACCAAATATCACATCCTAAGGGGTAAGGTCCCCCACACAAGGTTAGACAAGCCACTTACCTCGAACCGACTCAATATCAACTTGAAACCACACTTTTTCAACCGAGTATCCGACTACAAATGGCCCAAATCTATTCAAATAAATTTCATATCGTAAATAATACCTCATGCAATTGATTCTACTATTCAATTCAAGGTTACGGTGCGAAATTAGGTGAAATGACCAAAACACCCCTCAGACCAGCATACCGGAGTCAGGTAAATTTTACATTTTCAGAACCCTCGTACTCTCACGAGTCTAGCCATATAAAAGTCTCTCAAATCGGAGGTCAATCACCCACTCCAATCCCAATTTTAGAAAAAAACTAAGTTCTACCCCAAACACCCAATTTCATCCATGGAAATCCTTGATTTTTAAGTTGAAAACGTGTTAAATGATGATAATGATTGAAAGAAATGAGTGAGAACTAACTTACAACTGATTTGGAAGAGTCTTGTTCTTTGGAAAAATCTCCTAAGAGTGTTGAGTTTTAGAAAATGTGAAATATGAAGTAAAAACTCGACTTTTGTAAAGTGCAGGCTTCTGGTTGGCTTCGCAAATGCGAATAGGGGTTCGCAATTGCGAATACCCTTGACATGGTAATTGCGAAGTATAGTTCGCATTTGCGAAGACTGAGCAGAATGGGGGGAATTTGCATTTGCGAACATCTTGTTCGCATTTGGGATCAGACCTGCCCAGGTATACCTTCGCATTTGCGATGATACTGGTCTCAATTGCGATCATGTCTGCCCACCTATACCTTCGCATTTGCGATGCTGCCTTCGCATATGCGAAGCCTGCAGATCAGCCACACCAACAGATTTCATGTCCAAAAAAGAAGTCTGTGGCCTACCCAAAACTCACCCGAGCCCTCGGGGCTCCAAACCAAATATACACACTACCTCGAGAACATCCTATGAACTTATCCGTGCGATCAAATCGCCAAAATAACATCGTATACATCGAATTAATCCTCAAAATCCCTGATTTCTACCAAGTTTCATAAAACTTCAAATTTTCCATTTTTAAGTCCAAAACACGTCAAACGAGATCTGTTTTCAACCAAACATTACAGAAAGGACTCAAACCATGTATAAGACCTGTACTGGGCGCCGGAACCAAAATAGGGCCCAATACCATCTCTTTCTAATCAGATTTCATTTCTAATCTCCTTAAATATTTCCAGATACAATTTTTACTCAAAAATTCATTTCTCCGACTTGGGACCTCGGAATTCGATTCCGGGCATACGCCCAAGTCCCATATTTTCCTACGGACCCTCCGGGACCGTCAAATCATGGGTCCGGGCCCACTTACCCAAAATGTTGACCGAAGTCAAATTTATTCATTTTAATATCAAAACTTAGCATTTATCACAAAATTTCATATTTAACCTTTTTGGTCACGCGCCCAGACTGCGTACGCAAATCGACGCAAACCCTAAATGAGGTTTCCAAGGCCTCGGAAGTACGGAATGGGTAATAAAATAGGTGATGACCCAAATTCTCCACCTCTAAAACAACCGTCCGTCCTCGAACGGACAGAAGAAGGAAGCACCTAAGTCGGGGAATAGATGAGGGTAACGGCTGTGCATATCGGACTTTGACTCCTAGATCGATGCCTCAGGAGGCTGATCTATCCACTGAACAGGAACATAAGGGAAACTCTTGGATCTCAACTGACGAACCTGCCGGTCTATAATAGCTACCGGCTCCTCCTGATAAGACAAGTCCTTGTCCAACTGGATAGTGCTGAAGTCTAACACGTGGGCTGGATCGCCGTGATACCTCCGAAGCATGGACAGATGAAAAATTGGATGTACGGCTGATAAGCTACGCGGCAATGCAAGTCTATAAGCCACTTCTCCCACTCGATCAAGAATCTCAAACGGACCAATGAACCTAGAGCTATGCTTGACCCTCTTCCCAAATCTTATCACGCCTTTCATAGGCGACACTCGGAGCAATACTCGCTCACCAACCAGAAAAACCACATCTCGCACCTTGCGATCTGCATAACTCTTTTGCCTGGACTGAGGTGTACGAAGTCTATCCTGAATGATCCTGACCTTGTCCAAGGCCTCCTGAACCAAATCGCTACCCAACAACCGAGCCTCTCCCGAATAAACCACCAAATCGGAAATCGACACCGCCTACCATATAAAGCCTTATACGGCACCAATGTCAAGAACTGATCCCTGTTGTTGTAAGCAAACTCCGCCAATGTTAAGAACTGATCCCAAGACCCTCCAAACTCAATCTCACACGCACGGAGCATATCCTCAAGAACCGTGAAGTGAACTGAGTACCTCTCTCTCAAATAATAGAAACTGGAATCCCATGGAGACGAACGATTTGCCGACTATAAATCCCCGCCAACTGCTCCGATTAATAAGTAGTCAATACCGGAATGAAATGGGCTGATTTGGTCAGCCGATCCACAATCACCCAAATAACATCATGCTTCCTCAAAGTCTGAGGAAGTCCAACAACAAAGTCCATGGTGATCCGCTCCTAATTCCACTCTGGAAGCTCAATCTGTTGAAGTAACCCTCCCGGTCTCTGATGCTCGTATTTGACCTGCTGACAGTTGAGCCTGGATCGAATAGAACCGATGCATCTCTGTGACAAACCAGTATAATACCTGTGATGACAGAACTATGTACAGCCGCCACTCAAAGATGACGTAACCGCATCGGCTGCCTTTGAAGTAGAAGTGACACCACCTCCAGCTACACCTGCTCTGTTTCAGGTAGAAGTATCTGCACATTTCACTGTGACGATGACATCCACATCACCCTTCAGTTCCAACGTTGTACCTTGGGATTATGTTGTTGAGGCTAGGAGAAAGAGGAAAGTAAAGATGGAATAGTCTGGTGCTGCAGAAGGGATGACCAGAATAGGCAGAATTTACACACCTGAGCATTTGGGAGAGATCAGTAAGCAAGCTTCTAAAAAACAACCCGTCATTGAAACTGGTCCGGATGACCTTTGGAGAAAAGTACAAGCAAGGGAGTATTTATTTGTTGATCATCTGAATAAGACTCCCGCCCAGATATCCATCTTATCGTTGCTGCAAATTTCAGAAGCACACAGGAATGCTCTAATGAAGATACTGAATGAAGCATATGTGTTCATCAGCATTACTAGCGGAGAAATGGCCAATATGGCGGGACAAGTGTTGGAAAGTCATAAGATCAGCTTCCATGAAGACGAATTGCCACCAAAAGGATTAATCCACAACAGGGCGCTGCACATTACCGTGAAATGTGAAGATAAGTTCATTGCCAGAGTTCTGAGAGACGGAGGGTCCAGCCTCAACATCTGCCCGTTGATAACTCTAAAGAGGTTGGGAAAGGGCCTACATGAAATACGAGCAGGATCTATGAATGTGAAAGCATTTGATGGGTCACAAAGAGCCACGATTAGAGAAACCAACCTATGCTTGCAAATGGGTCCTACCTCGTTCGCTGTTTAATTCCAGGTACTAGACATATCCGCCTCCTACAATCTGTCGCTGGGACGGCCTTGGATACATGCCGCTGGAGTTGTCGCATCTACTTTGCACCAAGCGGTAAAATTTGAATGGAACCACCAAGAAGTGATCTTCCATGGAGATGGGAGAAACCATATTTACACCAGTCATATTGTTTCGATGGTATAAAATAGAAGGAAGTTAGGTGGAGAAACCTACCATCGCATCGAGCGTGTCAACACGATTGAGAAGGATAAATGGTGGAGTAGCAAAATCGAAAGCATACTGGCATGGACAGGGTATGAACCTGGTAAGGAGCTTGGTAAAAAGCTTCAAGGTATCTCCAAACCAGTACAACTGAAGCGCCATGGCACAACCTTTGGGCTCAGATATCAGTATACCTGGCAGGAATATCGGAATTGGTCGCCACCATGGTGTGGTCTATACTATCCTCTAGAGAAACCCGTGCTGCACCTGAATCAGACCTTCCATCAGGCCGATACAATGTGGGGGTCAGAGGAAGAAGAAGCCTTCGCAACATTCAGGAAATTTTTCTTGGAAGACGATGATATGGATTATTTTGTAATAGTTGAGGAGGAGGAGGATCTCACTATCTAGACAGTGGAGAAGGGAGCATCTCTCAAGAACTGGACCGCTAAACATTCAAGGGCCCGACGAGTCTCTGGGTAGCAAGGCTGACAGCATTGTTTACTTTCGAAAATGATTTCCTCTTTTGCATTTTATTTTAAATAATATTTTCAGTGTCCGTTTCGAAATCGTTTATTTGAAATCATTTTGTTTGACATTCTAAATGGCTTGATGTTTTATATTACTATTTTTCTTTCATATCTTTATCCCTACAACATTACTATTTCTTATCTTAAAGAACCAACGACTGTGACATGTAACGAGATAACGCAACCCAAGGACAGTGATTCAGAAGAAATAGAAAAAGAGAATGTAATACCTGAGGAAGTTGTTAGAGAAGTGGATAACTTTTAGAACAAGCCCAAGTCCAACCTGGACGAGACCGAGATAGTCAACTTGGAAGACTTCTAAACCGTCAAAGAAACCCAAATAAGCATCCATTTGTCACTGTTACAGAATGAAGAATACACTCGGTTCCTAAAATAATATGAGGAAATCTTTGCATGGTCATGCGACGACATGACATGTTTGAGCACATCCATGGTGGCTCACAAGTTACCTACAAATCCAATGTGTCTACCAGCGAAGCATAAACTTAGGAAATTCAAGCCAGACATGAGCTTGAAAATCAAGGAAGAATTTACCAAGCAGATCAAAGCCAAGGTTCTCAAGGTAGTTGAATACCCCACTTGGCTGGCCAACAATGTACCGGTTCCAAAGAAAGATGAGAAAGTCAGAGTCTGTGTTGATTATCGGGATCTAGACAGAGCATGTCCCAAGGATGATTTCCCGCTACCAAATATACACATTATGATCGAAAATTGCACCAAACATGAACACCAGTCCTTTGTAGATTACTTTGTGGGTTACCATCAGGTTTGGATGGATGAAGAAGACGCAGAGAAAACAGCCTTCATTACACCATGGGGAGTGTATTGTTACAAAATGTTGTCGCTCGGTTTGAAAAATGTTGGGTACACCTACATGAGGGCTATGCCAACGATTATCCATGATAGGATACACAAAGAAATAGAGGTATATGTTGATCATGTCATCATCAAATCCAAGAGGGATACAGATCACATAGCAGATTTGAGGAAATTCTTTGACCGGCTGCGGAGGTACAATGTCAAGTTAAATCCCGCAAAGTGTGCATTCGGGGTTCCTGCTGAAAAATTGTTGGGGTTCATCGTCAGTCGCCGAGGAATAAAGTTGGACCGTCAAAGGTTAAAGCCATCCAGGAACTACCAACACCAAAAGCAAGAAGGATGTGATGAGTTTCTTAGGATGCCTTAACTACATCAGTCGTTTCATAGCACAGTCCATAGTAACATGTGAGCCTATTTTCAAGATGATGAACAAAGATGCCGCAACCAGTTCGACCGGGGATAGTCAAAAGGCTTTTGACAAAATCAAGGAGTATCTGTCCACACCACCAGTCTTAGTCTCGCCAGAGCCTGGTAGACCACTACTACTCTACCTTGCAGTGTTAGATAGAGCTTTCGGTTGTGTTCTGGGATAGCATGACAAGAAAGGAAGAAAGGAGCAGGCCATATATTATTTGAGTAAAAATTTCACTCCATATGAAGCACGGTACTCTCTATTAGAACGCACTTTCTACGCTCTAACCTATATAGCTCAGAAGCTAAGGCATTACTTATGTTCCTATACTTATCTCATATCAAAGATGGATCCCCTGAAGTACAGCTTTCAGAAACCAATGCCTACTGGGAAGCTGGCCAAGTGGAAAATCTTGCTGAGTGAGTTCGACATCATCTATGTAAATCAGAAGGCAGTCAAGGGATAGGCATTAGCAGATCATCTTGCTGGAAATCCTGTAGAAGCAGAATACGAACACCTAAAAATGTATTTTCCTGATAAGGAGATATCATTCGTAGGAGAAGATATTGTTGAATCCTACGACGGTCGGAGAATATTTTTCGAAGGAGCTGCAAATTTTAAAGTAGTAGGTATCAGAGTCGTCTTGGTATCAGAAACTGGTCATCATTATCCGGTGTCTGCAAAACTCAGATTCCCATGCACTAACAACATGGCGGAATATGAAGCTTGCATATTGGGGCTCAACCTGGCTGTTGATATGAATATTCACGAAGTGCTGGTGATCGGCGATTCAGACCTGCTGGTACATCAAGTTCAAGGAGAATGGGCTACCAAGAATTCCAAAATACTACCATATTTTCATCATGTACAAGAAATGAAGAAGAGGTTCACAAAGATAGAATTCCGGCATGTCCCCAGAATTCATAATGAATTCATAGATGCATTGGCCACCTTGTCATCAATGATACAATATCCAGACAAGAATTTCATCGATCCCATTCCGGTGAGGATCGATAATCAGTCGGCATACAACAAAGCTCACAAGAATATAACAAGCCAAGTAATTATAGAAGACATCAAAGAACATGAAACAATTAAAAACATGAAGCAATTAGATTGGAAACGGGGAGAGGATCATGTAAATAGACAATTTGGTGGTGCATAGATACTCGTCACCTCACCTATACACCACTTACATGCAATTTCACATAACAATTTAGTTGGGGATTCCTATTCCCTCAAGTCAAGGTTAAACCAAGCACTTACCTCAATTTTGCAGGCCACTCACTGTTCAATTATAGCTTTTCCTCTTGAATTCACCTCCAATACACTTGAATCTAACCATAACTAACTTAATATCATTAATTAATGCTAAAGGAACTAACTTTACTAAAAACTATAATTTTTCCTAAGTTTTCTAAAAAAAAGTTAAAACTCGACCCCGGGCCCGCTTGGTCCAAACTCGGGGTTCAGACCAAATTACGTTTACCCATTCACCCATGAGCCCGAATATATAATTAGTTTCAAAATCCGAACTCAATTCGAGTAAAGATTCGATTTTTACAAAATTTCCTAATTCTACCCAAACCCTCAATTTTTACCATGAAAATTCTTAGTTTTAGATTTAAATATGATGAAAAACATTGTGTAATTGAAAGAGTAAAGTTTAGAATTGATTACCAACAACTTGGGGATGAACTTTGATGAAGAAAATCGTCCTTAGGGCTGTGGGATTCGCAAATTATGAAGAAAAAGGGTTATGTCCGTGTTTAAAAGGGTATTTATATAGCTGGGCTGCGTTCGCATAGGGTACTTGGGCTCCCCTCCCCCCAGGCCCAAATTACATTGTGCGTTCGCATGGGTAGCTACGCGTTTGCATAGCACAATCGGTGGCCCCTTGAAACTTGCAGTGTGTGATCACGGATAGGGCTATGCGATCACATAACACTAAGTTCATGCGCACTAGAACCAGCAAAAACAGAAATTTTCATAAGTGTAAAACACCCTGTGGTCTATCCGAAACTCACCCGAGCCCTCGAGGCTCTAAACCAAACATGCACACAAGTCTAAAAACATCATACGGACTTGCTCGTGCGATCAAATCATGAAAATAACATGTAATACTATGAATTAACCTCAAAACTCATCATTTTTCTCAAGAACACTCAAAGTTCATTATTTCTCAATCGGACGTCGAAATCACGTCAATAACCTTCATTTTGCACCAAATTTTAGAGTTAACATTTAAGCATTATAACAAATCTGTATCGGGCTCCGGAACCAAAATACGGGCCCGATACCAATAGTTTCAAACATTAATTATTTTTTATTTCATTAATATTTCAGCAAAATAATTTCTTTCAAAAATTGATTTCTAAGGCTTGGGACCTCGGAATTCATTTTCGGGCATACGCCCAAGTTCCATATTTTACTGCGGACCTCCCGGGATTATCGGAACACATATCCGAGTCCGTTTACTCAAAAGGTTGACAAAAGTCAACTATAATCAAATTTTTAATTCTAAAAATTATTGCTTCTTATATTTTCACATAAAAGCTTTCGGGTTTCACATCCGAACTGCGCACACAAATTGAGGTTGTTAAAAATTAATCTTTTTATGGATAATAAGCCTAGAACGGAGTCTAAATTCATAAAATGACCCCTTGGGTCATCACAATCTCCACCTCTAAAACAAACATTCGTCCTCGAACGGACATAGAAAATTATCTGAATTAGCAAACAAGTGGGGATATCTACTCTACATGTCCGACTCGGGAAGCATCATAATACACCGTGAAAGAACCCGAATCTGATGGTAACACCAACACCGGTGCTGAAGTCAAAGTTGTCTTGAGCTTTTGAAAGCTCGCCTCACACTCGTCGGACCATTTAAATGGAGCACCTTTTTGGTCCATTATGATCTTAATAGTTGCTCATAATCAATTGCAGAATCATCAACTAACTTCACGTTAACAATAATCTCCTTTCAAACCTTCACAATACTGACAACGAGATGCGACTCATGGAGAACTCCTAATTATCTACCTGAATTACCGTGTTTCATCTAACGCCATGAGGGTGGGAACCTACCTTGTAGGTTAAAGCTCAGTAATTATAACACAGATTTGGCAAATTATGCACATATAAATTTTATACAAAAATTTTCAAATAAACCTAACAGGCATGACTCTTATTAGTACTATAGTACAAAATTTAATTTCACAAGAGAGAATTTAAGCACAAGAATTTCCATCACAAGGATCTCGTCCTTATATAACTTCCACCGCGGCTCGTAGCCCGATTTAAATTTATCATATCATATTAAAATGCGAGGACCTCGTCCTCAATTTTGAATCACTCGTAATATGCACATCGTGCCAATTGAAACATCTCCTTTTCTTCTTTTAAATATTTTCCGTTAAACAAAATAAAAACACGTATGATAGACATATCTATCTCCATAGAATTTCTCAATACAAGTATTCACATAAGTAGATTTCAGGTTTACAAAGCTCACTCATGAGTGGAGCATATTAGGATAAATTTCATAGATACTCATAACCGAATCAAGTTAAGGAAATTACCACTTTATAATAACTAGAAATTGCAATTGTAATGACACTATCTGATATAGCAACCTCAGCCATACCATAGAAAGTATATCAACAGGCTGGGTCTCAACCTCTAGGAGTCTGACCTCCACCTTCGACATTCCAACCCCTTTTTTCCCTAGATGGTCATGTAAGTTGAGTTGTAACTGCAATGGGGCACGTAGCCTGAGTGCTTTGATGAGATATGACTCTCCCAAGTCTAGGAAAATTTCTACCACTAGCCGAAATGAAGTATCAACCTGCTACATAGATGTCACAATGTCTTACAATCCACAATGTTAAACTTCACAGCTCATATAACTCAACCCCGTTGCTTTCAACTTATTCCCATGTTCTGCAATACTTCACAGCAGCGGTCAAGAAAGTCATGAGGGTCCTCAAAATATGTACCACTGAAATGGAGTGGAAATAGTTTGGTAAACTTGTTCAACCTCAATAAACGGGCTAGGGCATCCTGCAACACTGGAGTAGCCACAAATCCTTCTGGAACTTGAACTAGTCCACGATGTACCGACTGAGCTAGAACCTCCGCGTCTAGATCCACTTGATACTTTATAATTGGTGTTGATGTTCGATCTTTAGACTGAGCTCTGCTTCTGTCTCTTCCCCTAATCGTAGGTGTTATTGGGCCTTTATCTCCTGTCTGGTTGTAGACGCTTTGCGCGTTGTCAAGATTTCTGAGAGGACGAGAATAGACAAGTTCAATCATCAATAGTAGAATAAATCCCCACGATAGAGTACAATATAAGTGAAATTGTTCCTAACATCATAACCTCCAATATACCTCGTGTCTCCGGATAATAGATAGCTGCCACTAAAATCTCTACTGCTGCCCGGTACCTGGATCTGCACAAAAGAATGCAGAGTGTACTATCGATACAACGGACCCCATGTATTGATTAAGTACCGAGCCTAACCCCGACGAAGTAGTGACGAGGCTAAGGAGGGGCAATTTTAACTTAACCTGTGACAATATATGTATATAATAAAGATATAAAACAATTCTATGCCAACAAGAAAATATAATTGCAACGGTGAATAGATAAAATAACCCAGTCGCCTATTCCAACTCTCGGCTGTCACCAAAATTTCCCACAACTTTCCATGTTTCCAAACTTTAATTTAAAATAACCAAATGTGCAAGATATAGGAAAACGATAGGATAAAACAATAAACTTCCAAACCTTTGTAATAAAAATCAGTAAAGCATAATTATCCTCCCTTATCATTGTCATATATTTATATTTTCCCTATCCACCCTTATCACGATCATATATATTTATTTCCTCTCTCCACTCTTATCACAGTCACATATATTTATTTCCCCTGTCCACCCTTATCACAGTCTTATATATTTATTTCCCCTCTCCCCCTTTATCACAGTCATATATATTTATTTCTATCAAAACTTTCACAATTCAGGCCAAGCCTTTCACAATACTTTTGTCTCAACATTCATAAAAAATAAACGGTAGTTCTCTCACAAACTTCATAATTTATATCTCAAAATGAACCAACAGGAATATACATACATACATATATATATATATATATATATATATATATATATATATATATATATATATATATATATATATATATATATATATCTCGTAAAAACAATGTCAACCCACTCGGTCTTTATGTACAACAATGAAACAAAGGGAAACAACTAGTACTTTCCCAAACATGATTGCAACAAATCTCACAACAGTATAACAAGCCAAGTAATTATAGAAGACAACAATGAACATGAAACAATTAAAACCATGAAGCAATTAGATTGGAAACGGTGAGGGGATCATGTAAACAGACAATTTGGTGGTGCATATATACTCGTCACTTCACCTATACACCACTCACATGCAATTTCACATAACAATTTAGTTGGGGATACCTATTCCCTCAAGTCAAGGTCAAACCAAGTACTTACCTCAATTTCGCAGGCCACTCACTGTTAAATATAGCTTTTCCTCTTGAATTCACATTCATTACACTCGAATCTAACCATAATTAACTTAATATCATTAATTAATGCTAAAGGAACTAACTTTACTGAAAATTATAATTTTTCCTAAGTTTTCTAAAAAAAAAGTTAAAACCTGACCCGGTCCCGCTTGGTCCAAACTCGGGGTACAGACCAAATTACGTTTACCCATTCACCCACGAGCCCGAATATACAATTAGTTTCGAAATTCGACTTCAATTCGAGCTAAAGATTCAATTTTTATAATATTCCCTAATTCTACCCAAACCCTCAATTTTTACCATGAAAATTCTTAGTTTTTGATTTAAATGTGATGAAAAACATTGGGTAATTGGAAGAGTAAAGTTTAGAATTGATTACCCATAACTTGTGGATGAACTTTGATGAAGAAAATTTTCCTTAGGGTTGTGGGGTTCGAAAATTATGAAGAAAAAGGGTTATGTTCATGTTAAAGAGGTATTTATATAGCTGGGCAGGCCCTCTATGCGTTCGCGTAGGGTCAGACCATATTGGCCTTGGCGATCGCGTGAGGGTGGG
>ML408911.1:29641-47401 GCA_005239525.1 Nicotiana knightiana
GTTGGGGATTCCTATTCCCTCAAGTCAAGGTTAAACCAAGCACTTACCTCAATTTCGCAGGCCACTCACTGTTAAATTATAGCTTTTCCTCTTGAATTCACCTTCAATACACTCGAATCTAACCATAATTAACTTAATATCATTAATTAATGCTAAAGGAACTAACTTTACTGAAAATTATAATTTTTCCTAAGTTTTCTAAAAAAAAGTTAAAACCCGACCCGGTCCCGCTTGGTCCAAACTCAGGGTACGGACCAAATTACGTTTATCCATTTACCCACGAGCCCGAATATACAATTAGTTTCGAAATTCGACTTCAATTCGAGGTAAAGATTCAATTTTTATAAAATTCCCTAATTCTACCCAACCCCTCAATTTTTACCATGAAAATTCTTAGTTTTTGATTGAAATGTGATGAAAAACATTGGGTAATTGAAAGAGTAAAGTTTAGAATTGATTACCAATAACTTGGGGATGAACTTTGATGAAGAAAATTGTCCTTGGGGCTGTGGGGTTCGAAAATTATGAAGAAAAAGAGTTCTGCTCATGTTAAAGAGGTATTTATATAGCTGGGCAGGCCCTCTATGCATTCGCATAGGGTGGTCAGACCATATTGGCCTTGGCGATCGTCTGAGGGGGGAGGGGGGGCTTCGTTCGCAGAGGGTACTTGGGCTCCCCTCCCCCCAGGCCCAAATTATATTGTGCGTTCGCATGGGTAGCTATGGTTCGCATAGCACAACTGATGGCCCCCTGAAACTTGAACTATGCGATCGCGGATAGGGCTATGCGATCGCATAGCACTAATTTCTTGCGCACCAGAACCAGCAAAAATAGAATTTTTCATAAGTGTAAAACACTCTGTGGCCTATCTGAAACTCACCCGAACTCTCGGGGCTCTAAACCAAACATGCACGCAAGTCTAAAAACATCATACGGACTTGCTCGTGCGATTAAATTATGAAAATAACATGTAAAACTATGAATTAACCTCAAAACTCGTTATTTTTCTCAAGGACACTCAAAGTTCATTATTTCTCAACGGGACGTGCAAAGCATGTCAAATAAACTCTGTTTTTCACAAAATTTCACATTTAACATTCAAATACTATAACAAATATGTACCGGGCTCCGGAACCAAAATACGGGCCTGATACTAATGGTTTCAAACGTTTATTCTTTTCTTTATTTCATTAATATTTCAGCAAAATAATTTCTTTCAAAATTTGATTTCTAAGGTTTGGGACCTCGAAATCATTTATGGGCATACGCCGAAGTCCAATATTTTACTGCGGACCTCCCGGTATCGTCGGAACACAGATCCGGGTCTGTTTACTCAAATTATTGACAAAAGTCAACTGTAATAAAAATTTTAATTTTAAAAATTATTATTTCTATTATTTTCACATAAAAGCTTTTTGGTTTCACGTCCGGACTGCACACGCAAATTAATGCAGTTAAAAATTAATCTTTTTATGGCGAATAAGCCTAAAATGGTGTCTAAATTCATAAAATGACCCCTTGGGTCATCACAATATTTCATCAAGGAATTTGAGGGTAAAAGTTTGGAAATGGGGGAGAAGGATCCGCAATTGAAAATCTGATATTTGAGTGAGATTTTGATGTTGGATTTTGATGATTTTTGTTCGAGTGAGCGGGTGTTCATAATTTGTAAATTTTATCCGATTTTGAGGCGTGGGCCCGGGGTACTTTTTCGGCTATTTTTCCTAATTTCGTGTCTTAGCTTCGAATTTATTAGTTCAACTAGTTGCTTATAGATATATATACATTGTGCAGTTAATTTGAGTAGATCCGGGCCATTCGGAGTTGGGTACTCGTGGCAAGAACGTGGTTCCAAGTTGATTTGAGCGGTTGAGGTAAGTGGCTTGCCTAACCTTGTGTTGTGGACTTCCCCCTTAGGATATTTGATACTAATTGTTGTGTGGGCACCGTGTACGTGAGGTGATACATGGCCCGTTATTTCTAAAATCTCATTTTTCCCTTCCTAAAACATTAATTGTTTTCCCTTCTATGATATACGGGCCATTATATGATAATTTCCTATTTAATCTTATGTTCCCCATGCTTAGCTAAGTCCTTATTTTCCTTAAATGTTATTAGTATAAACTGTGTAAATTCGATGTTATGTGTTTCATTCATCCTGCATGGCATATTTAAATTGGGACCACAGGCATATTATGGGATATCCCCCTATACTGCATATTTATTTTGGGACTACAGACGTTTTCCGGGAGATCCCACTGTACTACTTATTTATTTTGGGACTACAGACGTATTCCGGGAGATGCCCCTGTACTGCATATTTATTTTGGGACTACGGAAGTATTCTGGGAGATCCACCTATACTACATATTTATTTTGGGAGTACAGACGTATTTCGAGATATCCCCATGTACTGCATGATCACCTAGAACTACGGGACAGTATCCCTAGAGATTCCACCTTGTGTTACCTTGTTTTGGGCCGAGGTCTCCCCTGACTGTTATGTTTTCGAGCATTTTCTTAAACTGTTACTGAAAAATCTACTTATCTTTTGTAATGTTTTAAATTGTTTATATTTACTCCAGTAGGGCCTTAACCTGACCTCGTCACTACTTTACCGGAGTTAGGCTTGGCACTTATTGGGTACTAAATGTGGTGTACTCATGCCCTTTCATGCACATGTTTTCATGTGCAGATCCAGGTATGAGCTATTAGCCTCGTGGATAGTTATTGCTGCTGATTCTAGAAGACCGCAAGGTATTTTTGCCGTGTCCGCAGAATCCTCCGAGTACCCTTCTATTCTATCGTTTAGAGTTGTTCCTATGTATTTTCCAGACGTGTTTAGAGCTGCATTAGTTGTTAGAAGCTTGTGACTATTTGTGACATTCCGGGTCATTGGGAAAGTATTTTTGTATGAGTCGAGCGGCCAGTATGTTATTTATATCATTTCCTTTATTTCCTTTAATTCTTGTGTTTTACTTCAATTTTCCCTTAATAGTAGGTTTACCTAGCTACAGATACTAGGTTCCATCACGATACCTTTCGGAGGGTAAATCGGGTCGTGACAATTGACATGTTGAAGTACACTGATGTATAAATTCGTTAAGAGAAATTTATATAAGATAAATCTTATTTTTAATGGGATAAAAAAAAGATGGTCCAAATCTTATATGAAAATTTCACGGGGCGCCCTATTTGGTCGCCTCTATTTAACCTATACCCATATTTTAAAAATTATTTATTCTATACACTATTTTTTACAACTTCAAGACACCTCTCCTGCTTCATGCGACCTGTGCGCTCCTTTCGTCCTCCTTTCTCTTCCTCTTCTTCTTCTTCTCCTTCTTCTTCTTCTTCTTCTTCTTCTTCTTTTCTCGCTCAAAAACATGAAATTCTTGTAAGTATTATTGATTGAATATGAAATACATAGAGATTTAGCACTAGGGTATGTTTAGGCCAGGGAATTGAGATGGATATGCTGGTGTTACTGATGCCTTGATTATATTTGAGGTGTTTCCTGCTGCACTTAGGCCAGAAAACACGAAATTATTTACTGTGACTTTTGTAGCAGTTTTGCAAGAGTAGCCTGCAGGGGATTCTGGTCTTTTGAAGTCTTCTACCCAGAAATCTTGTACAACAACATTGATTATGCCCAACTCTAGTCCTAAAAAGGATAAGCGGTCGCTAAAAATATAATCTGATCTAAAAGTCCGTAGTCGAATCCCACAGAGAACTAAGGTTTCACTATAACTGGTCAATATCGCTCAGAAGACAAGCTCGAACAATTCATAAGTTATAAATATTAAGATTATTATATCTAACTAATTAACTAACAAATTAAAGTAGTAAATTAATAACTAGGGATATTAAGGGCTGGAGAAAAGATTAAGGAGGTTAGAGTTATGATTTCCTCAATTGTTGGAATCCTTCCTGCTATGAATTCTATAAATTCTCCTAAGTATTCTCTACTGATCATGCACACTCGACTTATCATAATTCTCTCTCTCGAGCAACTACAATATTGTACTAGTCATATTCTCTCAAATTACGCTAGCTTGCACTTTTTCACCGCCCACTATGATCATGCCAAAGCTTCGTTATCTCTAATCCTGCTTTTAAACCTACCATATTCATATATCATATCCTTAGGAGTTACGTTGTTCAACAACCACCTAAATATGTATACTTTCTCAAGAAACACATAATAAATAGGCATAGTGAATTGATGGCCATTCAATCAACAACAGTAAACACGTAGTTGAACAAGTATGCAAGGCACTGTCTGTAGCACTATCTTTTCAGCGTAAGGAACTGCCTATATCACTGTCTTTTCGGCGCAAGGCACTGTCTATAGCACTGATTTTTGTTGTCGTGCACATCTTCTTTTACTTCTCCATTTTGTAGCCATGAGGTACCATTTCCTGAAACATCTCTCCAATTCATGTCCAAGCATTCTTACACATGAAATAAGCTCTATTAAGCGTAATTGTCGCACAAATTAGCATCGAAACAACAAGCAAGTACGGTAAATAACATCAAAATATATAGAATTATTGCACGACATCAACACCCCACACTTAAATGTTTCTCACCCTCGAGTCAACCAACTAAACACTTCCTCATCATGGACACAACAAGCCACACATTTACAACACAATACACATATGACCGTAGTTGATAACAATAATTAAGCTCTAGCATATACTGCCAAAATACACTTCACATACTTATGCTCAATTTCAAACCATCCAAAATAGGAACAACATGATTATAACAACCCTAACCTAGAAAACTAACTTAATGTCATAATGCACCTGAGGCTTGAATACTCAATCTAACAGAGAGGAATAATAACGTTACCTATCCTTTGTGAAACCATGTTCTCTCACAATAAAACAAAGAGTAAGCAGTCTACACATCCAAATCACATGATCGAATATAGTTTAAGGACACACATATGAATAAAAATCACTCACTCTCTCAAAGAAGTCCCATGCACGCAAAAGGTACCATAGGCTTGACCCTTATGTAAACCTCTACTAATGTAGGTCCACTCAGATTGAAATCAACTAGGACTTATTATGGTTGTAATGTGGGCTAAGGGACGGGTACGATATATCTGGGATATAGTGGCTAACCTTTCTAAGCACTTTAACACATCACGTTTTCAAGTTTTAAGCGCAATTTTTTTCAATCATCACAAGATAGTTCACTCAAAAATATTCTTCCTTCTTCTTTACACACAACTTCATATCACATCCACTAGCAAAAATAAGAAACTTTACTTATTCAATTATTCTTCTATTTTTTTCTCTCCCTCTCTCTCTCTCTCTCTCTTTTCTTCTCTTTTTGTATTTTTTCCTTGCCGCTAGTGGATTTTCATTAAAATACAAACGCACATTTCTTCCTTCTATTGGTTCCACTCATAAGCTACCCCAAGTATTCTCATTACTTCTTTCTAGCACTCTCTTTGCAATTCAAATGATTTAACAGGTATAAGGATCAAAATGATTCAATTAAGAACTAAAGGGGATAGGCTTGTATGCGGGTGCCAAAAGAAAGGCTTATAGGCTCAAAAGGGTATCTAGGGATAATTTTATTTGTGATAAGAAACAAAACTCATAAAAGTCAAAGAAAGCCTATCATCACTTTTCAAACCGTAGAACACCTATGATTTCGCTTCAATTAATATTCCGGGCAAGTTCTAGACTTAAATGCAATAACATGGACTATACAAATAATTCATTTCACACATGGCACATGACTAACTAAGGACGGTCTCATTCCGACTCTCAATAAAACAAGTATTCACAAAGCCAAGAGATATATTAAGCATAAAGCACAAAGGGAACACAAGTCAAGAAAACGGTCCATAAGACTCATAACACATGCTATTCATTTTTACCAAGGAACCATCATATATTTAAAATCTAAGGGAAGGTGAGACACATGCCATAACTTAAGTATGCAACCATCAAACAAGTCAAAAGGTGCAAATCACATGAGTTATGTAACAACCCGACCGGTCATTTTGAGCTCTAGCGCGTCGTTTAGTAGTTTGAGGTTATGAGCATCTTTATTTCAAGTATTATGACTTGTAGGTGTGGTCGGAACTAAATTTCAGGAAGTTTGGAGTCAATTTAGGAAGAAAATTATCAATTCGGAAGCCTGAAGTCGGAAGAATCAACTAAGATTGGAATTTTGAGTAAACGACCTCTGAATCAGGATTTAAAGATTCCAGCAGGTTCGTATGATGATTTTGGACTTGAGCGTATGTCCGGATTGGGATTTGGATAACCCGTGGGCGTTTCAGCCCATATTATGGAAGATAGAATTTTAGAAGAATTTCATAAATTTGGGCTATAAGGCATTTCAGTGTTATAGATGTCCGTTTGGGATTCCGAGTCTGGGAATAGCTTCGTATGGTCATTCTAGAGTTGGGAGCGCTATTGGAATTGAATTCGGATGCCCGTAGGTTATTTTGAAGTCATTTGGCTAAAGATAGAAATTTGAAGGTTTTTGAGAAGTTTGACAGAGAGTTTGACTTTTTAATATCGGGGTAGGATTCCAATTCTGAAAGTTAGAGCAGGTCTGTAATGTCGAATATGACTTGTGTGCAAAATTTGGGGTCAATCGAACGTGATCTGATAGGTTTCGGCATCAGATGTAGAAGTTTGAAATTGGAAAGTTCATAAAGCTTGAATTGGAGTGTGATTCAGGATTTCGACGTGGTTTGATGTGATTCGAGGCCTCGAGCGAGTTCGTATCATGTTTTGGGACATGTTGGTATAAATGGTTAAGCTCCCGAGGGCCTCTGGTGGACTTCAGAAGGCTAACATAATGGATTTCGGGCCAAAATAGATGCTGAAATTTCTGCTGCAAATCTGTTTTGGACAGAAACTGATGCATCAAAGAGCTAACTTTGGAAACATATATATCAAAATCTATAAGGAATCTGAAATTTTGAAAAATGTAAAAGTTGCAGCCCTTGCATTTTAGTTTCCAGAAAGTTAAATCATTAATTATTTGGACATTTGATCAGAAAGTTATGATCGATTGAAGATGGCTGGTGAAGCAGTTTCGACAGGATTTACTGATGCATGGAGCCGACTTTGGAAGCTCATATCTCGGAATATATAAGAGTTATATGGTCTAATGCCTGTCAATGAAAGATCTTCGAGTCTAGTTTCTAAATCTCAAACCGTTTGTAATTTGGATATTTCTACAAGGATCTATGGGCGTTTTAACAGAAGATGTACATCAGGAAAATTGTAATAGGATGTACAACCATCACAACGCAAAGTACAACTCGATGAATCCTGGGCAGATTGTTTTAAACAGTAGCTCTTTTGTGTTATTTGGAACTTACATGTAAATTTTGAGCTCATTCGGAATTGGTTTGATATGTTCCGGCATTAGTTTTATAAGTTAGATCTAATGACCCGACCGGTCGTTTTGAGCTCTAGCGCGTTGTTTTGGCGGGTTAAGGCCATGAGCAGCTTCATTTTTGGTATTATGACTTGTAGGCGTTGTCGGAACTGACTTTCGGGTAGTTCGGAGTCAAATTGGAAAGAAAGTTCTCATTTTGGGACTGGTTGGTGTGATTGGACGGGGTCCCGGGGGCCCCGGGTGGATTCCGGGTGGTTATCGGATCGAATTTGCAATGTTGAGAAAAGCTAAGGCTACTGGTGTCTGGTGTGACCGCAGCTGCGAGGTTTTGGCCGTAGGTGCGGCCTTGGTGTCGCAGAAGCAGATATGGCTGGCTTGGCTGGGGCCGCAGGTGAGAGGTTGTGTCCGCACCTACGAAGGCGCAGATGCGGAAAAGGAGAGTGCGCAGGTGCGTCCCAAGTGCGGCGGTTCGACTGCAGGTGCGGAAGTCGGGTCTGGGTAGTGTGTTATTTTAAAAGAGGGATTTCGCCATTTTCTTTCATTTTCTCTTGGCTTGGGCGATTATTGGAGGGTTTGAAGAGGGGTTTCATCATATATGAAAAAGGTAAGCTATCCCCACCCACCTTGAGTTAAATGCATTGATTATGTATAGATTTTTAACATGAAAATTTGTGAAAACTTGGGGTTTTGGTAGAAAACCTAGAAAATTTATATTTTTCAATTTTAGCCACGAATTTGGGCAGAAAATTGAGGGTGAATTATATATTTGAGTTAGTGAAGTTATGGGTAATCTTAATCTTCGAAAAATTTTGGAATCCAGGCATGTGGGCCTGAGGGCGATTCTATCGACATCTCGTTCGGGGTTAGGAATTTTTATAAATCAGCTTATAATGAGTAATTAGGTATATATTAATGTGTTTAAATTATTATTGGCTAGTTTTGGAGCGTTGTGCATTGATTAGATTCATCAGAAGGGCGTGGAATGCCGGTTATGGAACTTCAGAGCGAGGTAAGTCTCCTTTCTAACCTTGTAAGAGGGAATTTTCCCCATAGGTGAAATAATTAAATATGTGCTACTATTTGTGGGCGCTACGCACGCATGAGGTGATGGGAGTCCGTGCGTATCTACTATTATGCTTATGTCCGGGTAGTCTAGGCCCCAAAACATGTTTTATTTGCCGTACTTGTAACCTTATTGATGAAATTAAAGTGCTTAAACCTTATCGAACTTGGTAAATGAATTTTTGGAAAAGATTGAAATACTATTTTCGTGACCATTAAAAGAGAAATCTATCATTTTCTTGGGTACTTGTTTTCCCGATGTTTTCGGGGTGGACTGTTTTAATGTGTATGATTATGTGTGATCGCTTCGCAATTTATATTCTACGAGTGGGGTAATTTCTTCCACTACTCTCATGAGGGAGGTCCGTATGCCACGGCAGGTTAATAGATGCATCTATGGTTCGCGTCGTTCAACCCTTCGGCATCACAGTTTACATTTATGTTGGTTCGGGTCGTTCGACCCTCGGCATTTCCTACGCATGATATTTTCTGGATACCATCTGTGATTTGAACTGTTTAATTTCCTTAAGATATGAGTTGTTAACTGAAATGACGGAAACTGAGATTTATAATTTATGGAAGAAGTTGTCCTTTCCTGTCGATATTTGTTATTTGATTGAAGCATCCATGTTTAGCATCACACTTGTGTATATGAAATTGACCTCTAGCAAGTGTCAAAGTCGACCTCTCGCCACTACCTCTTCGAGGTTAGGCGGGATACTTACTGAGTACACGTTGTTTTCGTACTCATACTACACTTCTTGTGTATTTTTATTACACATGTACATATATATCTAGTGGCCCCGCTTGGCATCGTGGAATGGTTGATATGGGGACTTAGGCGTGCTGCATCTCTCGAGATGACCCGCAGCCGACAGAGTCTTCCTCAGATGTATTATATTGTACTTTATTTCTTTGTCCAGTTTGTATTCCGGATAATATTGTAACACATGTATACTTCCTAGAAATTTTGCTCATGCGCTCGTGACACCGGGTTCTGGGATGACTTCGGCATGTATTTGTCAATTGAATTATTTAAAAAATCGTTGTTTACTCGGTAATTTTATTTTATCTTTATATAATGAAATAAAAAGTAAGGATTTCCAAAAATAATAAAATAGGAACTTAATTAACTAATGAGGGTTGGCTTGCCTGGCTGTGGTATCCGGCGCCGTTACGACCTTAATGGATTTTGGGTCATGACAATGTGGTATCAGAGCACTAGGTTCCCTTAGGTCGCATGAGTCGTGAGCAAGTCTAATAGAGTCTTGTGGATTGGTACGAAGACATCTGTACTTATTTTTGAGAGGCTACAGGGCTGTTAGGAGTACTTCAATTCTTCATTCCTTATCGTGCGGTTTGATTCCTTTGAGGCTTATGCCTACGTTTCTTCTTACTCAATCTTACATGTCGCAAAGCGCTTGCTATAAATCGAGAATTTGAGGAATTGTAATGGTACTACGGAGATGGTGCATGATGTTTTTTCTTGCATAGTTGGTTGGTGCTATAGTCGTTGCTCTGCGAGAGGATATTATGTTGTTTCAACTCAGTAGTTGTGTTTCTGAGAGCTTTGAGGCTATGCTCAGGTTTTTATGATGGTTACGACTGGTTATCGCACGGTATTTATATGATTACAGGATGCTTGCTCATATGTCGGGGAAATGAATGACTTAATAGGAGTTCTACTCGGAGCGTGATTCTGAGGTTTCAATATTTTATTTCCGGCAGAGGAAAGACAATTGGACTATAAATGATCAGGTTCAAGTTGATAAGGTAATGAGACTGGGTGGTTTCAAGTGAGGAGGAATCTTCCTCCGTGATGTGGCATCGTCGTCTTTGATCAAATATGATGTGTTAAGTTCGCCGGTGATATGGTTTCTTCGGTTGCATTGGGTCAGAGTAATGTGAAGTAATATTGAAGAATCGGCTGTCAGAGATCGTGGTGTGTGGTGGCTCAGGGTTGAATAAGTATTTCTAATGTAGGTGGCTCGATGAAGATGATCTTCGGAGAGTTTTGATGTTGTGGTGGTCTACTGGTTTAAGTGCTAAAGATAATGATATTTATTTGAGTCAACGACTGGGCACCCTACGATGAGGAAAGACATGTGGGAAGTGTCAGGCAATGGTTAGATTTCTAGAAGGCCAGGTGTAAAAAGCGGAAGTCGAGTAGCCGCTTAAAGGAGTGAGTTTGACCAAAATGGGAGAGTGGCAGCGTAGCATATGAGTTCTGTGGTAAGATAGCTGCACATCTTGAGGAGAAGTTTGGAGCGACTAGAAAATTTTAGTGGGCGATTGTTGGGTCCACGGGCTTAAATTGAAATATTGGCTATTTCGGCGGAAGACTGGATGCAACAGAGAGGAGTTGTTCGATATGAAGAAGGATGTAGCATAGCTGTGAATTAGAATATATTGTCGCGCATTTAGTAGATGTCCACGAGGAGCGGACGGACTGGTAAAGTTGGTAAATGAGAAAGGGCGTAGGATGGGGTGTTGCAATCGTAGAGATTGTGCAGTACAACGTCTCTGGAAGGTGTCAGTTGGTAATTTTCGCAGGTGGGTTATCTTCTGTGAGAAGGTAAGTGGTTGCATGGTTGGCAGAGTTTCTCGAGGGATTTTACTGACTATTCAACAAGAAGTCGGATATGAGAATGTGGTTAATGGTCAGAGTGCTTTTGAAATGCTAACGGAAATATTTCAAGGAATTTGGCGAGTTGGTTATGCAGGATCATGTCAACAAGGAAGGAAGATTCTTGGTGAGTTCCAGACTTGTGTGATAGCGACTTCAGGCTAAGTGGGAGAGTTACACCGCCTGCGATTGGGTTGCATGGGTATCTACTGGTGAAAATTCTGATCATCGGCATATTAGTGGGTTATTACAGCTAAGGGAAGAAGGCATGAGTAGTAATTGAGCATAGGATTTGATAAATGTGTGCAAAGGTTGGCCTTATGGAATCAGGTTTAGGCTTTGGAAGGATTCACGATTTATGCTTAGTGCAGAGGTAATTTTCAAGGGAAGTGATTCAGTCGGGTGCTTATTCAAGATGGGTGTTCAGGTACCAGCGAAGCCGTGGAGTTGATTATATTCTGGACCAAGCCAGAGTGGGTGACTCTCAATGTCGGTCCTAGTAAATTCGTAGGTCATAATGTGGTGTCTAAGAATTTCAAGCCCACAATATGGTCAAGAATCGAACTTTTGCAGCGGAATTATGGGAAAGAGAAAAAAAATAATATCGTTGGAGTGTTCTACGTTTTCTTCAACGTGCAGAGTAGCATTTGAGTTCATAGAAGGGAGAAATGACTTCGGGTTCATAGAAGGGTTATCAGAATGGGTATGACGGTCGAAGATGTGAATATGCGTTCAAGGAGAGCATGAAAGGTTCATGGGCTTGGAGACAAAGTAGTCTCGTGGAATGGAATCACTCGAAGTGAGTGCGAATTGAGTTCTATGTGTTGATTTGGAGTTATCATCATCCCTAAAGTGAGTGCGAATTGGATTAAGGTATAAGATGGGTCATGTTATATGAGCTTATGAAAGGTTTAGTTGAATATCACTGAGGTATTCTGGATGTGTTAGCGTATGGGCATTGTTAGTTATTGTTCATCTTGATCTATGGCTTGAGATAAGTGGGGGAAGTCTGTTGTTGATAAGCTGAGTGCACGACTAAGTGTCGTATTAGTTCCAGTTTGAGGTATACGGGTGAATCATAAAGTAGGAACTTAATTAACTAATGAGGGTTGGCTTGCCTAACTGTGGTGTTCGGCGCCATCACGACCTTAATGGATTTTGGGTCGTGACATTGGAAGCTCATTAGCTCATTAGGCTTGAATCAATGTACAATTCGTTGTTTAATATTGTTCTATGTGATTTAAGGCTTCGAGCGAGTTTGTATTGTGTTATAGGACTTTTTGGTATGTTTGGGCAGGATTGCGGGGGCCTCGGGTGTGATTGGATGGGTTACAATCTATTTCTTTGTTTTTTGGATAGTTTTTCTGTCATCTAGTGTCTTGTTAATCGTGTTTGTGCCTGTTCCTTCGCGTTCGCGTAGTGTTATTGTAGATCAGGTGTATTGTTCTTTACAGTCGCGAGGAGGCGACCGCATTCGCGAATCTGGGAAGGTTATAGTCATCGCGTTCGCGAGAGATGCTACACAATCGCGTAGAAGGAAGACTGGGGGCATTCATCAGGGATTTTGATCTCCGTATCAGCGTATGGAACAACACGTACACGATACTCACTGGAGATTGTATTTCGCGTTCGCGACAGTGCTGACGTGTTCACGTAAAACATATTTGGCAGCTTATATTATTGTGTTTCGCGATTGCGAAGTGGAACACCTGGGAAGACCTATATTTACTCTATTTCGAGGGCTTTTGATATTTTATCACTTTTTAGGTTAGAGAGCTAGGTTTTGGATGATTTCGGAGGGATTTTCATGGTTTGGATTGGGGAAAGTTTTCTTCACTCGAATTTGATTATATTTCATGATTCCGTCTTTGCTTTTATCATTAAATTAATTGGAGAAATTGAGTATTATTGTAAAAACTTTCAAAAATATAAAATGAGGATTTGAAGTCCGATATGATCAGTTATTAAAAAATTTAAGTTTGCACACCTTTTCCACCAAGGGAATTCTCCAACAGGAGAGGCAATCTCAGAATGTTGACATATCACTATTAGAATATATATAAATATTGATTCATGAAAACCTTAAGATTTGACAAGCACAAATATGTCACCAACCAAGCATGTAACGTGCATGACCAGTGACCATGTCCCGCCCCTAATTCCCAACCTCAGGGATCGTGATGGCGCCTAACACCACACTTGCTAGGCAAGCTAATGTTAGAACTCGAATAATTTATTTCCTTAATTTATTACTTAAGCACAAATAAATAACTTCCAAAAGAACATAATTAGAATAATTCCCAACAACAATAAAATAAAATAATAATAATAACCATTTAAATAAAATAGATCACGAACTAATTTTGCAAACAACTCTAAGTCTACCCAAGGGTCTGGTGTCACAATCCACGAACTACTAAAGAATACTACAAATAATGGCCGAAAGAAATGGTGTAACCGTTCTGAATATACTAAAATAATTTTATAAAAATAGGAGAAGACTCTCGGGATCTGCGAACGCCGGCAGATATACCTCCTGTCTCCAAATAAATAGATGGTTGCTCTAAAGATCTCTATTGCTGGCTAGCACCTGGATCTGCACAAAAGAGTGCAGAGTGTAGTATCACTACAACCGACCCCATGTACTGAGTAAGTGCGAGCCTAACCTCGGCGAAGTAGTGACGAGGCTAAGGCGGGGCTTTAACAATAAACCTGTGATATTAATATATATATATATATATATATATATATATTAATATCACAGGTTTATTGTTAAAGCCCCGCCTTAGCCTCGTCACTACTTCGCCGAGGTTAGGCTCGCACTTACTCAGTACATGGGGTCGGTTGTAGTGATACTACACTCTGCACTCTTTTGTGCAGATCCAGGTGCTAGCCAGCAATAGAGATCTTTAGAGCAACCATCTATTTATTTGGAGACAGGAGGTATATCTGCCGGCGTTCGCAGATCCCGAGAGTNGAGACAATAATTGTAAGATAGGAAGGAAATCTAAACACATCAATTACTGCAACAATAATAAAGTAACACAACCGCCGCTTTCAGGCCTCAACTATAACCAATCCTCAACAGTTTCCAAGTTTTCAAACTTTATCTTTGAATACAAGTAGTGACAAAATATGTAAATAGTAAAATAAAATTGAATGTTTCGAATCTTTGTTTTTCAAGAAAATAAAACAGTAAAAATAAACATTTAGTTTTTCAAATCTTTATTTTCTTTGAAAATCAGTAAAAATATTAATGTCCTCCCTTATCGCTCCTTGTTGCGGCGTGCAACACGCTCCCACCTATCCTTCCTTATTGCTCCTCCCTAAATATATCACCCTTATTGCTCATGTTGCAGCGTGCAACCCGATCCTACCTGTCCACCCTTATCACTCCTTGTTGCGGCATGCAACCCTTTCCCACCAGACATATCATATAAATTTATTCATAAAAAATTTCACAATTCAGGACAAACCTTTCACAATACTGTTATTTCCACAATTTCGAACAGAAAATCATATAGCTCGTAAGCTTTAACCAATATCATTTCATAATAAAACCAACCAGAAAATAAGTAAACACCGTAACGCTGTCAATCCAGCTTACTCTTTATATACTAAGATAACTCAAGAGAACATCTAACATTTTTAACACACCTACCACAACAATTACGAAACAGTTGGACTGCATTTCTCACAACTTCCTTACTATTATCAAAACGAAACCACCAGGAACGTATATATATATATATATATATATACAATTCGTAAAAATAATACCAAACCTCTCAACCGTTATACATATCACAAGGAAACCAGCTCAAACAACCAAAACTCTTTCCAAATAATCATAACAATATCCAACATATCAACAAGGCCAAATAGTCATAGAAGCAATAATGAACATATAACAATTAGGATAATAATCAATTAAGTTGGAAACGGGAAGGGGAATCATGTTAAACAATTAATTTGGGTGGTGCATAGATACTCATCACCACACCTATATACCACGCCCATGCATTTCACATATCAAACAATTGGGGAGTCTTATTCCCTTAAGCCAAAGTTAGACCAAACACTTACCTCAAAATTGCAGGCCACTCAGTGCTCAATTATAGCTTTTCCCTTTGAATTCACCTCAAATACACTCGAATCTAACCATAATTAACTTAGTATCATTAATTAATGCTAAAGGAACTAACTTTACTGAAAATTATAATTTTTCCTAAGAAAAAAAAAGTAAAAAACCCGACCCCGGGCCCGCTTGGTCTAAACTCGAGGTTCGGACCAAATTACGTTTACCCATTCACGCATGAATCCAAATATACAATTAGTTTCGAAATCCCACCTCAATTTGAGGTAAAGATTTGATTTTTATAAAATTTCGTAATTCTACCCGAACCCTCAATTTTTCCATGAAAATTCTTAGTTTTTGATTTAAAAGTGATGAAAAACAATGAGTAACTGGAAGACTAAATTTTAGAATCGATTTCCTATGACTTGGGGATGATATTTTGTGAAGAAATTAGTTCGTAGGGCTGTGGGGTTCGAAATTTTGAAAAAGAAAATTCTCCCCCTTTTATATATATTTTTCTGCCAGTTATTCTGTCTCATTTATTGTGCCAAACGATCCCCAAACTCGCTTTTTATGCCTCCAATGGATTCCTTGTGAAATTTTAATCAAGTTAGACTTTTGAATCACTCAATTTGACCTTATAATGAAGGAGATATGTAGGATTTAATATTTGCAAATAGTGCAGATTTTTAATACGCCGTCAGTGGCAATTTCGTAATTAACCTGAAAAATCTGGCAACCTTAGTAAAATGACCATAAAATCCTCATACGATGTCCAAATTCAATGATTCTTTTTTCTACGAGTCCGTAATTATGATACAGATCTAATACTTCATTCAAAACAGAAATCAGAGCTCATTTGTTCAATATGATATCATTTATACTTGAAGAAACGACGTCGAAACATAAGAAAGAACGAGCGCAACACAACCCAAACCTATTTGAAACTCACCCGCGCCCTCGGGGCTCTAAACCAAACATGCACCCAAGTCTAAAATCATCATACGAACTTGCTCGTACAATCAAATCATGAAAATAACATGTAAAACTATAAATTAAACCTCAAAACTCATTATTTTTCTCAAGAACACTTAAAGTTCACTATTTACCAACCGGACGTCCGAATCAGGTCAAATAAACGATTCTCACATAAATTCGCAGACACGGATTAAATATTATAAAAAACCTGTATCGAGCTTCGGAACCAAAATACGGGCCCGATACCAATGGTTTCAAACGTTAATTCATTTCTTTATTTCATTAATACTTCATCAAAACAATTTCTTTCAAAAATTTATTTCTAAGGCTTGGGATCTCGGAATTCAATTTCGGGCATACGCCCAAGTTCTATATTTTACTACGGACCTCCAGGGATCGTCAAAACACGGATCCATGTCCGTTTGCTCGAAATGTTGACCAGAGTAAACTTTTATGAAATTTTAACTCTAGAAATTACTATTTCTCATATCTTCATAGAAAAGCTTTCCCGTTTCACGCCCGAACTGCGCACGCAAATTGAGTTATTTAAAATTAATCTTTTTAGGGCTATTGAGCCTAGAACGGAGTCTAAATTCATAGAATGACCCCTTGGGTCATCATAGACCATATATCTCATTTATGGTCTACTATCAAATTCGGATAGTTTAAACATAAATAAAATATTTTAGATCATGTAATGTCCTTTTTTTTCTAATAACCATGTCAATTTAACCATTAAATGGAAGTTTATCGGCCCAAAAAAAAAAAAAATTTTGTATAGGATGATCTTTTATCAACTTATCTACAGATTAATAACTGTTGTATTTAATGTCTTATTTTCTTTCAAGGTAGAACACTTATCTCCTAAATACTTAAGTTTATATAGCCAAATTCTATATTTTTTTCTTTCTTTATGAAAACGAACAGAGTGGCAAAAATAAACTAGGAAAAATAATGACCTTTGGACTTTGAGTGCCAAATCATCTAATTTTTCATATAAAATCAAACATTGACTCGTTATACTTTTAGAAGTAAAATTTACATATTTAACAAATATAAGGAGTTGTCATCTAAGTCAATACAATTAAACAAGGAAAAGTCTTCTAAGTCCTGAATATATTGCAGCAAAGAAACTCTGTTATACTCTCCAAAGGTCTGGGTAAGATATTACATATAAGTACAATCTCAAACAATCAAATTTTTTAAGACCAATAAACGAATTCTCATACAAAAAAAAAAATACAAATAACACAATTTTCACGTTATCGAGTAAAAGATGTTACAATAATAATAAGTTCTCAAATGATAATACAACACCAAATAAAAAATATAATATGACATTGGCTTTAAATAAGTTCAATATAGGAAGACATGGTCCATATAGGAATTTGAGGTGAAGAATTTGAAATCTTGGTGGTTAAAGTTAAGTTGCTTTAGCCAAGAATCAGCAGCATTAAAAAGATCATTGAACTTTTCCTTGGCTTGTGCTTTATTTAACCAAATGTTATCTTGCATCTTGTATGGTACAATCCCAAAAGGTGGAAGAGGAATTCCACCTTTTTCTTTTTTTTTTTCAATAGAAATATCTTTACATATGTCATCATCAAAGTCATCTGCGATATAATTT